>LUCH01000204.1:229724-289718 GCA_013368495.1 Paragonimus heterotremus | reverse complement strand
CCGGGGCGGATATTAGAAATGGAATAGCTTGTCTAAAACAAAAGTAGGCAAAAAGCCAAAATTATCACAAGTATACAAGTGAATGCGACTATCAAAAATATCATGTTGTAGTCGCTACACGCTTACCGCTCATTGGGGTTTATCATTCTCGTAGTAGAAAGAAATTTTCACCGCCAGGGTCTGAAGTCCAGCTTGTGTTCTGTTAAGCCATCACGAAGATACAGGCGCCACTTATCTTACCTCAGGCATAACCGATTTATCCTATCTAGAGCTCGGAAACGTTGGCTTGTAAGTATTGTTTGTGTTAGCCTGTCATCAACTACGAGAGACAGTGTAATTTTCCTTTAATTTTACTCGATGATCTGTGAAAAATATATGCAGTATTGAAGAGCTGCATGGAAACTGGAAATCGATTCACCTGCTTTTTTTCCTGAGAGGCCGGTTGAAATTTTTATATGAATGTGAACGCTGGGGTCAACTGTGAATGTCTTCGGGTATGCATCAGCGGGAGACCATAGTAACTACTCACTTCAAATTTTACCGCCGGTGATTTAACTGCATTATTAGGGTGAGCTACAACAACAGAATACACGTAGATAAGTTAAATATTTAGTTGTTTACACCATGTTGAGCAGTTGGACGTAACAGTTTTCAGGCATCAAAGTTTAATACCGAAACCTTAGAGTTATTTATTGAAAACATAACTAATACGCTGTACCATCCGGTTCCTGATTCATGGCCTTTCAGCAGTAATTCCCGAATGAATGTGCGTGGATTTTTCAAGAACGTATTAAGCAATGAGCCCGACGCAGCCAACTCGCAGACAGCAACTGAGGTACCGAAAACAGGAGCTGCTTCCGGAATGACCAGCTTTTTATCCGGTACATCACGGTTTTTGGATTCTGTACAAACAAAAAAGAACGGACTCATCAATGATTTGTCCAATAAGCTGAGCTCGATTAAGCTACCGGGAGATCAAAGTGGCACGGGAACTCAGGGAAAGAAGCGAAAGAAACGTTCTGCATCCAACGGTCAGAGAAACAGCGGGGACGAAGAAAGTTCTGCAAGCGAGTACGGAGACGATGGAGATCGACCAATGTATGCGGAACAGCCACCCGTGGAACGGCGTGTATCTGTAGACAGCGTGGCCAGTCTACCGGAGGACGAGGTGGAGCAATGGAAATCGGAAATCAGCAAACTTGTCAGCTCTATATTTGAACAAAAGTGAGATTTACCGTTTGGGATTAATATGCATATTATAGACAGTTCCTATGACTTTTTCCATTGCCTAAATATGTTCCGTTTAAGTTTTTGGGTACCAACTAGTGTTGTTAGCGTGTTTGTAAACATTGGAGCACAAATCAGATCATAAACTTTCCACGTTGAAAAAGTGAAATGAGGCTAATAAATTTCATTGCAACAGACCTTTTTGGTGCAAACTTAGATCAGTCTAATTGAAAAGACCCCTATGGACTTAATGAGTTAACAAACGTTTCTTTTCTTTCAGTCAAATTTTGTCGTCTATTTACCCTACCACACTGTGCTAATCTACATATTATCAGATCTTGTGGTCTGACACAAAATATGCATCACTAGCCTGGTTTCTCTATCAGTTAGTGTTCTTCTACATCTACGTACAGACCTCTGGCGATGATCAGTGGTTTCTTTAGTCAGAAGTGTCGGTTGTCTGAAAAATGCCGTACATTATCCGTTATATTCGCTTTCATTTACTGAGTTCTCTTGGGTTATCATCCAAGTCCACCATTTTATCGTTTGCTGTCCAAACTATTACTGCTTACACATGTGGGTGTGACCGATGTGTGAGAAGCTTGTCATAGGTTACCGTAGTTTTGGAAGTTGTTTGAAATGTTGTTCCTGAATCAGCCGTGGTTATTCCGACTGCTCAGGTCAAAACAATATGACAGTGACCAATTTGTTTGATTTGCTGTCATGTTTAAAGTGAACATTTATCATGTACTCATGAAAGATACAGTTGACATTTCTCGTATAAGAAAGAAAGGTAGGCTCGTATGCTAAACTTTGTACATTGCTGGTAAACGGTTGGATGAGAATAGGAAACGTCAGTAAAACTTGTTATAAGTTATTGACTTCCGGCATGCCAGCTTCCACACTAGGTTGAGCCATATCCTCTGCCAACATAACTGCTTATATATACAATTCGGCTTTCCGGCGGTCTATGACGTGACACATTTGTTTTCTTGAAAATTCGCTGCGAAAGGTTTTTGCAGAAAGTCTCCGAAATATCAATTATTTTGGAAGTTTATTGAGGTAGACGGATTCATTCCGCAGTCGGTTGACAAAAGCAGGGTAATCAAACATACTGAGTTCATGGTTACGGACGTTCTTCCTGACAGAGGTTATTTTGAAGGCAAAAACTTAAAGCAGACACATTTAAAACACCGATTTCTGTTCTTTCCAGTGTCACTGAGACAAAGCCTAAACAGACGGTTTATAATGGTAGATCACGTAGAAACGTTATCGATTTGCTGAGTGAAATAGTGACATGATTTTCTACGACAAATTTTATGCCTCGCGAAGAGCGTTGAAGAGCCGCACAAATGTAGCAGAAGTCACCGTTTTTGTAAAGCTTCTTTCAGCAAAACCTTCGATGTACTCGACTGTGACAGATTATCCTGGATCATTAATCAGGGAAAACTGGATTGCTTTAATTATGGGGTTTTCTTGAAAAGTATGAAATGCTAACCGAATGGTTAGAATTAAGTCACTTATCCAAACAACTGCGGAGTGCATTAGTCTTCCTTCTTAAGTTGTTCACACTTAAAGATTATTCTCATTCTTCACGATATCGCGACGTAATAATGTACTGTTGGTATATTATGCCCTACCAAGTTGGTCGGAACCATCTACTTACTGTAGAACGTGACGAACTAGCGAAAATCACAAAATGACTTGAAGAACGTGAGTTAAGTTAACAAGGTATTTGAACATTATTTTCATCCTATGCAAAATGGAATGCCAGTTATAAGTTTCGTTGATTCACCTCCCATATGTGCCATATCAATTTTTAAGTAACTTCGAAGCCTGTCAATTGTCCGTGAGTTTTATGTTCTGTTAAACACATGTTAATGCTATTATATTTGAAGTTCGATATTTGGCATTTTTGTTCCCCTATCAAAAATCACATGTATTTCCCAACACCGTAACCCGGTGTTCGCCATAGACTTCATAGTACTAAGTCGAGTTTACCGTGACCTGTTTGTAATCTTCGGATTGTTTAAAAAAAAAACAGTGCGTTATTTTGCCCCGTTGTTCCAGGAGTCTGGTCGATCTCATTTCCTGTGATAATTTTGCCAACATGCCAAAGCAGCTGTTTATGAGACGTAAGCTCTTCATTTATTCACAAGATATCTGTGCGAAGAACATCCGCAGTATTAAGTGACCTGAATAAAGAATTAACCGGCAGATAATGTGAACGTTTTTTGTGTGTATTTGGTTCTCGTGAAACATAATCAACTTATAATTTGTGAATTCAGTTGCTATTGAACATTTCGTACGAGCATGATATATATTATTTGAATACTCACAAACCCCTAGTGGATAAAGCAAACTGTACATTCCTTCGACGAAAGTTGAACGACACGCATAATCAACGACGCCAAGTATCTGAACGAAATCAAGCTGTTGGAAACGTGGTACTACTGACATAAACAGGATGATCAACTGCGAGAAACAAACATCAATTCTTTTGCGTTCGCGGGATAAGATACAATATTTGACCGCAATAGGCTGTCAAGGGTCCAAAGGCACGGCAGCTGCACGCACAGCCGACAAGCAAGGACGAACAGACGAAATGCCAGCAGGTCGGTCCGATGTGTATCTAAATTGCCCGCCTTCGGGCAGACCGATTAGTTATTGACAGTTTCACGGCGGCCCGTAAGAAAGCCATATTCACAGGAGTGGGGAGGGTGCGATTGACTGATAACAGTGAGTGTGTGGGCTGGTGAGTGAGATTCAATGATCGAGGGAGGTGGGCTGGAGAAATTAGTACTTTTAGACGCGGGTTGTGAGAATAACCGTCTAGTTAGACGGGTTCACGTGGAAGAGTGCGACAGGGTCAGTTGAAGTGAATTTTGATCTGGAAAATGTCCTACGCAATCTGATACTACGGTTATTTGTTTGGGAGTAATCTGCTTGCTGTCTCAAGTGGGTAGTTTTCATTGCCTATATTCAAAATGAAGACGTACAGTAGTGACAGAATTCTAGAAAATTCAATGCTAGGATGTTTCACTGTCTACTTTTGTCCCTGTCTATTCTCAGGCCAATCGGTTCGGAAATGAAGGCCAATTTTCAAAACTTCGTTACGGTAGGTTGAATGAACAACAATCAACATTCGCGAATGACGTGTTTTTGCCAAGTGTCTTGTTCAACCGATGGTGTTCCCAGGTCTGTCAATAGGTAGACGTCCTGTGATATCCACTGTAATCGTTAACCTGATCAGGTTGTTTCATACATTCATTTTGTATGTGATTGCCAATGAAACAGGTTGAGGCGAGAACAAAAGAGTAAGTAAATTAGTACAGTCAATATGGTCAGGCTGGATGACGGCTGTGGATAACGAACTGCCTGGTCTGCATGCTGGTTAACCGTCAAATTCTCTTCTGTTAGCCGCGTTGTATCTATTGATGTGTTCACGTGTCTCGACTAAGTTTCATAGTGTGAAAGCTACAGTAATACGTGGTGACATGCTCAACTACCCGGGTGTTAAGCATACGCTTTGTCCGGTGAGTAAACACAGCCCTAATTGACACCACTTGGCTAAGACCGAGTGGTTAGTGATTCCGTGAAATGAGCGTCTAGTTTCAAAGATCTCTCTCTAAAATTCACTGCATGAAAGAAGAATTTGTCTAGGTCGCTGACCTTGGCAATTTAATCATCACAAGTACACGTGGATAAGCCCCAGTTGGTTGTAAGTACAGTTTTGATTTTAGAATGCAGAATCTAGATAACCGTGCCCTGAGTTTGCACTCAAGTTAACTAGTTCTCTGAACTAGGCTTTGTTATGTATTGTATCTGGTGTGCGCACTTTGGTGCCAAATTTACTGGCAGTGTTGTAGATTTTTCGCTTTATCTCCAAGACTTCTGGAAAGTGACATATAAGTTATTTGGTTATGGATTTAGCGGACACAATCTGTACAATGAACTGATAAATATTCAGTATCAGTATCTTTGCAGAATTCCGCATGATCATCCGTTACACAGTCAGTCCACAGTGCTTCAATAACCGCAGGAAGCTTGGACAGCATAGGCTCGGTACTTTCGCGTTCTCTACTTCGTCCACTATATCAAATGACCGAATTTCTAACCCTAAAATATACACGACTAAACCCAGAGTGTGACTAAAACCATTCTCAGTGAACCGGGTGAAGTAGTTCGATTCATAATAAGTTGTAACCGTTAAACCAAAACTGTTCTCAGTCGTTATGGATTTCTCTTCCAGTGTATATTATTGTTGGTATCGTTGTATACATGTAAGAAAACAGACTGGGTTTCCATTTGAGACCATGAAATAAGTAACAAAAGGTTTGAATAGATTAAGGCAGAGATAAAAAAAACACAGTAGATAAGGTAGCGACAACAGAGAGAAAACGTTTGTGATGAATTTGCGTAGCATGAGATTTTGCTTCATCTGAGCTGTTTAGAATAAATGTAGATGAAACACATAGTGACGGTCACGGGAACGATCACATGAATATTTTTACCACTGAATTTGGTTTGTAGTTGTCCTCCGTTGTCTCAGACCGACAAGGAGGCATCATTTGAACCTCAACTGAGAAGCCGAGTACAACTAAAACAGGTCAAGCTGTGTATGTTTTTCCTCTATATCTTCAAGCCATGTCATAGGCTAATCATCCCATTGTTTTCTATTCAAAACAGACAGCGCGGTCGCACATCTCTGACTTTAAAACTGGTCTCGCGAGGTAGTGCTTAACATAGCCGATCAGATGAACTGCTATACCGGGTTTACAAAATCCGTTTGAAGATGATGTATCGACGAACAGTCATCTTCCTAGGATACTTCACCAAAACTGGGCCATCTGTCCGCGGTGGTTGAGATATGATAGAAAAGCTCTCAGACATTTACCTATGCATTTATTTTTTCCATCTACAATGAACCGATCAGGTAGTATTTGTGTGATGTGGTACATAAAGCTTAGGCTCACTTCTTGGAGGTAAATCGAATAGCACTAACCTGTCAAAATCAAGGGTCTTTTGAGATGCGCTGAAACATATTGGCTAATGGTAAGGTGAATCAACAAAACGGTGGGAGAAAGCTAAACAGAGAGATTTCTATGGATGTTTTCCGGTGTGGTAAAGGCCAGTCGACTGTCAAATCGAGGCAAATGGACCAATATGAGCGAAAAGAGGTGTGGTTAATCTCGTAGACTACAACTACTCCCATCAAGCTCACTTGTGCTTAGGTCGAATTTTTAATTGTATTTGCGATATTTCGATACGTTTGACTTTCGCTATCATCTGGGTTTCAATCTGTGTCACACTCGTTTGATCTGTTAGGAAATTTCCTAATTTCACTAAAAACACCTCGCGTCTAAGCTATGAAAGCAGTCGTGACTAGTTCAGATATGGTTGTTAATTCCATAGAAACACGTTGCATTACAAAATACCTAGGATAATTTATTGGCACTCCTATCAGTCTTCTTTCCTGTTAATTTTGACTAAACTTAGCTACCCGACATTCACCAAATGACCCGTACGCTCCCGTGACATTATTTAAGAATTAATCCAGTTTGGCATTCATTCCATTTACATGCGTCATTTCAACAGTTCTAGTTTCACAGTTCCGAATAAGTCCCGTTAATACCCACCTCAATGTTGTTACGTGGTTACCAGAAAAGTTATCAGTTTATTTACTGCTAGATTTGGGCGGTTCCAAGTTGAACAGTATGGAATGAAATTAAGATATTTAAGCAGATGAGTTTATCGCCTGCGATATATTACATATTAGATTATCTTGCTGACCAGCAACTATTCAGTTTTGTAACAGCTCACAGTTGGATTTCTCGGCATTTGCTGATAACTATCAGATTTCCTAATTCAATGAGACCCAGTTGTGAAAAAATAGAGCTTTGGCCAGGTTCAAACCAACGAACGGAATAGTATGCCCAGACGCGACACGGGCTATATGAACTAAGCTACGATTTCTTACCAGGGGCTCGGAAGTTTTTCAATATTTGTCTGAATAAACTTGTGCAGTTCTGAATGTTTTTCACTGCGGACCATTTGACAAACTGTTACTACCTTATGACAAACCAAGAAAAATCGACGTTGACATCTTTGTACCGTTTGTTCACTTCATATCACAAAAGAAGTGACATGGAAAATCTTAGACCTACAAAATCGAAAAGTCAGTCATGAACACCTCAAACAACTCAACCATAAAAAAGGTTGACAGCATCTTTTACGTGGAAAGAAATTTCGCACAGTTTTTCCATTCGCGTTTTGCTTTTTTGTGACTTCAATTTTCAAAATTTTTTGCCCTGATTCCAGATATTCCACACATTTTACAAACCTGTTCGTAGTTATGTTTGACATTTTGTTCTGTCGTGTGAAACTGAAAAATGCTCGTTTCTATAGCAGTATACAGTCTTTCGAAATTGTTATTCAGTTTTGCTGATATTCGTGTAAAGCAGTTTTGGTGTTTTTGCTTCATACTTATACTTTTACGCGCACTCATTGATCCTCAAGTCCGGTAGCTATATACGATTAGATCACACTACGGAGATTTCTTCAGTATTCAAGGATGGCTACTTTATATTGGTCCTGCAATGCCATACTACCTACTGACCAAATCTATATTTTTTACGAAAACTTTGACGTCCACGATTGCTTTGTAACAACCACCTGTAAACACTATGTACACACATAAGACCAACCTCCGACTACGACGAAAAGTTTTCGTTTCTATTAATCTAGCTCTTTACAAAATGAAAATTACTTATGGGGTTTTAAAACCACTTTGACCACGGAATATTATAGGTAATTCGATAAAGGAAGGTTATATGATTCAATTGGAGAGGTGTAAATAAGCAATACAGATCAATTTTTGAGTGACGAGTGTTGACTACACAGCTACGTGACAGTTTCTCGATTCTCTTCGAGGACTTTGTGTGACAGCTTGGTGTTAGTTGTGATATCTCACATTCAAACAGAAAACTGACATGATTTGTTTTAGTGTACAGCTGGAGAGACATAAAACTGGCTATCCATCTATGTGGAGATGAGTAATATGCAACCTCTAAATGTGATGAGTTGTAAACACAAAGTTGACGGTCAGTGAAGATCACGTGCGCAAAAGATGCAAAGTATTCATAAACTAAGATTGATTGGAATGAATGCCACAAACAATGGTATGCACATTCTCATTCCAATATTTTAAGAGCATGCGACCGGAATGGTTATCAAGATAGAGTACGTCAATTTCTCGGTGAGTAATACTGACTTCTTTGTTCCTTGATGAAACATTACTGAATCATTTGCTACCTCTGGAAAATGTGTCGATGCGTCCACAGCGTCTACGAAGCGTTGGTCAAAAACAAAGACAGTGAACACAAAGAAGAGATAGCAGTTGAATAAAATTTGTAAATCACGAGAGGTTACATTCGTTTTGTAAGTTTTCGAAACACTACCGCTGATGAAAAGGAAAGGTCTGGAAAGAAAGCTTTACGAGGAACGTATCTTGCCTGTACTAGCTTAAAGTTTAGATCGTGATACGTTAGCGTTGATGGTAATTGAAAGTAGCCGACAAAGTCCAAAATTAAGACATTCGCAAAATGCGGGCCTAACGAAAATTGTATCGCCTGTGATTGGTTTTTATTTGATTCGTGCCAGAGAGTAATACGGTGATATTGGCGGATGAAACGATAATAATTTTGACTCGATAGGTTTTTCATTAACGAAGAATTCCTTATGACTTCTTCCGCTTAAATAGGAAGCCAGTTTTGCAGCCCTAGCCTCCGAAAGTCGTCCATACTCTTAACCTGACACTCAGAAATCATATACTTCATGTCATATCTAACATGGGCTGGTTAGTGTCAGCCTGTGAGGTGGTTAAGTGGGTGATCGTGCCAAATTACGTTACGTAAATAACGAGCTGATGTAAACCTAAAAGATACAATCTGGTGGTTTCTGTTATCCCAGAACAGATCTGTAACAAATATCACAAAGCGATTTCAGGAAAGAGCAAGGAGACAGAGCAAAACTTTCTACTGGTAGCAGAATCACCACAATGGAACATTTCTATGTATTGTCTAGATCTCCAGAGTTTCAGTTGGAGATACACACACAGGCCGTTGCGATGTTTCATTCTTCTTTTTGTCACTGATCCTCTTGTATAGCGGTGGAATTGTTTGGTCGCAATATGAAAAATGCATTCAGAATGATAGCAAATGTTACGGAGGAAATTGATGATGACGAAGTAAGCATTCAGTGAGACAGCCGTTGCAAATGTCACTCGGCTTAGATTGCGTGCTATGAGGGACAGTCAGGGAATGACCCCTGATGTGGCTAGATTTCTATACACAAACTATCACGGACCAAAACATATCTGTCAAATTTATAGGCAATACGAATAAGATCAAGTGTTATTAACTTCGATTTAAGACAACAACACACTTTGAGCACCCTGAGATTTGAATTTCCAGTTTTTACACGCCCCCATCCTCCACAAAACCGAAAAACTAGCTGATTGGAACTGTCTCATACTGACGATAACCATATAAAACTTCATGGAAAATTTGGGGAACAGCCGTGATGGGTATCAGTTGATTCAGGTTTGTGAGCAATTTTAAAATAGAGGGGTTTTATGTGAATAGAAATGGGGCTAAGTAATGATTGGCAAGAAAGATGAGCCTTTGCTGGTTCAACTAGGTGCTAGTGTTCGGATTTAGGTGAAGACGTAGAACCATATTTTGACAAATCGAAACAAACGGAGGCGTTAATTTGATGTTTCGTTGCATGAGTTTGCTACTGTCTGAAATGACGAAAAACAGCTGAATGAAGTGGTTGTTTGCAGAGCTTATCACTACAACCGAATGTTTGTTTTAGAGATCTAGTGGAAGTAGTGGAGTCTTTCAACCAGGTTAAACAACTTGCTGAAATAAATCCACTGAGACAGCACACAAAGGATAGTAAGTTGACTAAGCAACTGTTGTAGAATAGAGAGAGATTTTTAGTGCTGGAGATAAAAACAAGAATGTTCTGACCTTATCAAAAGTGTCAGTAACACTAGGTAGCTATGTAAGCTTAGTACCCAAGATAATCTGCGCATATTAAACGGAGACCTCAAGGCAGAGACTTGTTATTCACATTGAGGGATTGGAGTGTATTGGAAGGACCCTCACATCGATGGGTCGGAAAACTATCTACACAGTTTCGTGTGTTAGGAGACAAACTGCGAGGATCTGACCAGTGTGGTGGTTCGGGTAAACTGTTCAGTAGGGCAGACGAGGGAAATCAGGTTGGATATTTGATAGCCAACACCACGTCCTCTGCATGCTTGTCCATAAACTGTGATTCTGAACTGGCACAAAAGGAGAACTGTATCTTGTAGGATGGAATAACCCAATGTAGGTTGAGATGAATTTTACCATCGAGTTAGGCAAACAGACTGTAATGCGGTGGCGAATTATGTAAACCAATAGAAGTTAAGGTTTGAATGTCATATTCGTTTGTAATATGAATTAATGTCTGTCTACTCTTGCTTTCGAACAGGTTAATTTAGTACAAGCAGGCAGCAGTAAATTTCCTTTCAAGCTATGGACGGATGGAATAGGTTAGACAGAAGGGGGTGCCAATGGATGAGCGCACCGAATGCTATCTAACTGATAAAAATCCGTGCAATTAACTAAAAATTCCATTAAAATGATAACTGGTTTTTGAACACCTTTAGTGCCACAGAGTAGCATGAAATGGGGGGGGGGGAATTTGTCAACTTAGAAAGTTTTGCGTGCCGCCCACTGCGCTCAGCACTTTTGCACTTTGTCAAACACTGAACGCAAAATCTTTATAAATTTCGTACAATAAGTTTAATCAAAAACGGTACTGCTGTTGTTTTCCGGCGGGATTGCTGGAAGTACTTTTGGCTATCCATGAAACCTCTAGCTACGAGAGTGATCGTTTTCTGAGCTTTGAAGAACACTTTAAAGAAGGTATATTTTATCTCATGAAGCTGTAGTCGTCTACCCTTATCATTTTTCCGTCCTAATGGTGGCAAAATCAAGAGTGTTATCAAACTGCACTAAAGAAATGCACATGTCCAAATTTTGTATAACTTATATGTTGGACATATCTCTGTGTCTGATGAAAGTACATTTGAAAAATATACGTGTTCTTATGGCTAGAATGCAGCGCAAACCACAAAATTTTCAACAGGTACGTTGACTGGTTTGCTGTAATATTGTGGAAAATATTTATGTACATGTATGAAATATTGGTGATTCCCAGAAATCTAATTTACTTGTTTTCACAAACAGCGTTTATTCCTTTCAGTTGTTGTTCACTGTTTTACAATAGTTGCTGTGTGGACTGACAAAAGTTGAATAACCACCGTGGGTCTAATCCCAGACATAATACGTGAAGCTTTAAGGTTGTTTCAGGTCAGCTTGTTAAAACACCGCTTCGATTCATAGGTTACATGTCTGGACATTTGATGCAAGTGTAATGAGTCTAATTTGAGAAGAAGGAAGGAATCAGGTGATCGAACAACATCTCGAACAGCGAAAGTTAGTATCAGTGAGAGGCTGACCACTAGACGGCGAACTCGGGAGTGTAGTCCCATTGTCCAGATGAAAACTTTCAAGACCACTTGATGACAAGTGGTTAATTTGTAACTAGAGCTCCTCGGCTAGAATCACATTAGTAATACTCAGTGCTTGAAGAAGATAATTTCAAAAATGATAAATGAAAACCTCATAAAAGTAATCTGCTGGAAGGTTAGCACGTACAACGACCAAGAGGCGTCTGTAATCTCGTGTCTTGCCCATTACTAGGTGAACGCTGGTGGTCAAGAAGGGTCGTTCCAAGTTAAGAAGTATCTCATAGGTGGAAGATTTTTTGGCATTCAACATATTTCACATCTAATGAAATGTCACCCAGTTCACTTATTTTTGTTGATCTTCTTTTTAAAAAGAAGGATGATTTAGGTAATTCGCACCCTACTTTTTAGTTCCGTTAATCCTTGTTATAAATGGAGACAAGAGCGTCAGTATAAGGCAAATCGGTAGGTTTTACAATGTACTTTATCCTCCATTTGTCTTGTTTGTAAGATGACTGCCTGGAGGAATCTGTGCACGCTATCGCATGTGGTGAGTTAACGAACGTCTGTATAGTTCATTAGCAAATTCTGGTCTGGCAGACTGGCACAAGCAAAGAGGAGTAAGACATGCTGTCTTTCACGTTAAGTAGGACTGGCGCGTTGCAAACGGAAATGCGATAAACTCCTCGTTGGTTCTGACGGTATGCAATCTAGCAATAGCAGGGTACAAAAACACTCACTGAACATACTTTGCGTACGTCGCTGGGGTCTTCGTGAGGTTCGTGAAAAACCTAAAGCTTGGCGAAGGACAACAACGGTTAGACATGCCCACATTATAAAATGAAGAGTATGATAAAGAAAAAAATCGGCTGACGGTTTCAGCTCCGGAAGGTCAGCACAAAGAAAACTGCGAATAGACGCCAAGGAAGCTTGTCCATAGGCAGTCCAGCATAGTACAAACGAACTTCTGCACGCAGCCAGTAACGGTTGATGAAATGCATAATTTGAAAGCAGGCGGTATCTTCACTCTGCTACGAGGATTCTGATACCCAAGTCACGTGGACGCCTATCTTGGTGTCCTGAATGCATTCGTCAATATGCTGACAAGCTGCATGACATTGGACAAACTCAGACACCGGAAGCGAGTTTCTCGCAGATCACACGGCCCACGTGCTGCTATAGATTTGTCAAGCAACTATTGTGAGGGTTAATTCGGAAGAGAAAAACAGACCGTGTCTGCCAACACGTTTCATCTAGCATCCTATATGCTAGGATGACGTCTTTTTTTAACGTTTCTGTAGCGCATCTAAACTGTTCAAGGTTGAACACTACGTGAATAGACTAGTGGACGACATGTTGTACCTATCGCCCCGGTTCTTCTGTCTGTCTTCTCAGTATAAATAATATTCTTCACATGATACATCCTCGAGACCGTGTAGTTAACTTAATTTTGGAGGACAATACCGATGTTAACGCAATCGGTAAACTGTCTGACTTCAACCGTCTGATCGTATTACACTTATTACTAACAATATTAAAAGTAATTATCCAAATTCGTTCATTTTTCAGCAACACACTGGGCGATCTTTGTTTGCAAAAGAACTTCGGTATCAGGTAAGTCTTTTACATTAAAAACGCAAATTACCCTTTAATTATTGAGGTTTACGTATCTGTTTTGTCATGTACTAAGGAAATTATCACTGGGTACAAAGTTCTGTTAGCGTGTTGAACCGTAACAAAACAGGGTATTCATCAGCTTACTAAATTGATGAGATCCTCGAGGTTAAATCTGTATTATTTTCTCATGACTAGGCATTTCAGAAAGCTGAAATGAATTGAATATTCTACTAATTACTAATGTTTCATATTGCTGGATAGGTTATTATGAGTGAAAATCATTGGCCTTCTTTTATCAATCATGGTTAATACTTTAAAACCATGTACGGTTAATTATGAATTGATGGTAGTAGCTTTGTATGGCCTTATGGAGATGAACAAATTTCAGCGACCTATTCAACTGGTGACTATGCTAAATAGTTTTCTGTACTTCTGTGGCAGAAGTCTACGTGGATCTAACCAAATTACGTAGAGTAAGCTGAAATATAAAGCTATATTTCCTAAACGTGGACAAAAGTTTAACAATTTAGTCCCACTGCAAATGGGTGTTTGTTATTTACCAGTGTGCTCATCGTTGAGCATACACTAATCTACCTTGACATGTTTAACTCCCACGTTGGTTGACCATGCTGATAGAGTGATAACATCTCTCACTTTCCCAGCCCATCACGTGTAATGCAGGTGAGGTTGTTCACCTTCCACTTTGTGATGTCACACCGGGTGTGACTACAACTTTTACTAACCTAACCTGGTCATGATTTGGACAATCTCAGTGTGTTTACAGGACAGGTCAGGATTTATGGGAACATCCAGTAATACGTTTGCTACACCTACTGCAACTAATTGTTTACCTGGTTATAATGTCCTATTCAGTATACTCTCTGTGACGCACACCACTTCCGTCTTTTCAGCCGCAAAAATGGCAGTTCTGCAACTGCTCACTAAATATGATATATACATATAATTTTAATATTACCACAGTCCTCTGACAAGAAGAGTTGAAGACCACGTTTTCGAAATAATCCATGTAGATACACGCGGTATACAGGATAACGTCACCAGCACCCAGGTACAACCATGATGGCTACTGTATGTTAGAACTTAGAATTTGCTTAAGAAAGTACCCATCTCCATAATCAGAAGGGAAATTTTATTAGACCGTACAGGTATCACTTGCGGAGTGGATTGACAATATTGTATATACGTTATCTTCAATAAGGTTACCGGTCAGTTTTACTTGAAAACCCCTGAAACCGGATGGTTATATCTGCAACCCAATAGTGATTCCTCTAAAACGTTATGGAACATACCAGAACGGCTTACAGCGGAATCATGTGGGAGGATGTAGAAGGAATATCATTGAGCTCAGCGAGTCTGAACATGTCTATACAGTGAAACATGTGTATCGAACACTGCAGTTTATTCTTGGCGCAAGCTGCTAAGCTTAATGAATCCAGTGGCAGGTACACGTAATTCACCTCGTGTCTCAAAACGTGTTAATCTGTCCGAGGTAATGGTGGACAAGTTCACTCGTGTTCCATTGTGGTGTTCACCTGTTGCTGTCACTTCAGGGTCTGGCTTGTTAGCACTGAAAATATAATACAGTTGAATGTTGATGGTCCACACTTCAGCTGGGTGACGAATTCGGTCAAACCAAGTTGACCGTTCAGCAAAATAATGATTCTCAGATGGAACGAAGCAAACACTACCCATGCGGGTTTGTATAATCTCCTCGCTGTAAAGAGATAAATGGAGTCACTGAAGATGAACAGTTCTGATGACACACAAGCTTAGTTGTGTGTTTGTTTTTATATATATGTCACGATAATTACCTATCGATGCCAAATAATTATTTTGGAAACATGCTGACACTTAGTATGTCATATATAGGTGCAACATTGCTGTTAGTCTCCGAAAAACGATGTATATTCATTTGAAATATATTTATAACGAGCTGTCATGCAACGCCCTATAAAACTCAGAAGAAGAGGTTTTTGGCCGGAAGAAAAAGATACTCAGGATCTGCATCCATGGGTGGGTATTCTGCTGAAGTAATCGACAGCTTTGTTTGTGGATGTACACGTAGGACGTACATTTCATCTGGAAACCAGGAAAAATCGGCAACCAATTAGAGGCACTATTCATCCGTCACTGAGGAAGTGGACTACGTTTGGTTATGAACTATGTGATTACCCTGACATTTAGTATGGGCAGTTCATCATACAACCACCGAATAAGCACCACACGAGAAATAACGTTCAGTGAATGATACTTTATTTGACCCAAGTGTGTACTTACTAGTCACTAGTCTCGCTTTATCCATTCGAGTGGGTGTTCCTGTCCATGATATAGAGCAATTGCTGCTTAATCGCCGGGAACACGTCTGTTTATATTTGCCCTTCGGGCTGATTTCATACGCTGCAGCGTTTCGTTGACTGGGGCAATTTTCTCAAGAGATGAAATTATCTAGTACCACTATTGACCTTAATCTATCCGCTAGTGGGTTTGACTGGTTAATTTGTCTCCAACGTTGTCCGCATTATTTGTGTCAAACTTATTCATGGTTTATTCAGTGATGGACAGTCATTGTTGACTACGATTTCGAGTGGGTTATGTCAATGGTGAACTTTGAAAACCAAGTTAGGAAGCGTCATTCACATGCTGAAAAGAACGTTTGTTTTGAGATAATTGAACAAACGCCATCTTACCGCAAGTTGCATGTCCTCAAATACAGAGTTTATTGTTATCATCCACAATTTGGGTTCATTAGGCCTTATGGATCAAACAATACCACGCCTGCCTATTCAGACCTTTAAATTCAGTCCAACTGACGTATTCTGTAGACAAACTAATACACTTATTATTCGATTATCGTCAACTCCTATTCGCTATCATTTGTTCCTCTTTGTAATCACATTGTACGGGCTACAGA
Organism: Paragonimus heterotremus; assembly: GCA_013368495.1. Taxonomy (NCBI): domain Eukaryota; kingdom Metazoa; phylum Platyhelminthes; class Trematoda; order Plagiorchiida; family Troglotrematidae; genus Paragonimus; species Paragonimus heterotremus. Next base: position 273,357 of record LUCH01000204.1, on the reverse strand, counting down.
TGAATACCAAGAAGGCTGTCGCGATGCCTGTGCTAACGGAACTTTCACAATACACCTCTCATGTTTTGGTCAACTGTAACGAAACAGATGATTTTGGACCGGCCACACAACTCTTACAGGCCACGTTCACTATCTATCATGAAAGTAAGCGATTGCTTTGCGATGTCTTATTTCCGGTGTTTTAGTTCCTTACTGGTTTCTGTCTAAACTAACACAACCTCCTTGCTATCAACATTAAGAGATGGTATATAAGAAAACGAATGCACGATTTTAAATATACAAGGACCGCCGAAATCAGTTTATAAAAGATTGTCACAGTAACAGGTAGTGCGTCATTTTCAACTGCGCATACAAAATTAAGACCAAACCAATAAACATTTAAGCGGAAGGAAGAAACTGCGGGAATTTATCACGTGTGCACAAGACTGTACGCGCTACGCATATCTCTTACGAACAATAAACTGTGTTCGGATCAACACGTATTCTAGCGTAAATCAGGGATCGATTTATGGATGACTTTCGCAGCTTAGTTGTCAGTAGCGTTTCAGTCAGTCTCATCGTAATCCGGAGAACTGTGCAGGATACATGCAGAGAATCTGGCTTTCTCGATATTCTGGATGTTTATAGGACTACTGCGGTCCTGTACCTGATTTACTATGTGTTCAATGGTCAAAGTCCGTCGGAAGCATGCTACAGGTGTCGCGTTGGTTGCCACTGTCTTTTGTTGTCTGACTGTTAAAGTTCCTACCTGATAACGATATGTTCCGTAAGATTAACGACGCAGCAATCAGATAGAGTATACCGGTTCTTCGAACGCATTTTCACGGAAAAATGTTAGAAGTGTTCATTTTGATCTCCCTCTGATAAGACAGAGAAACTTTTTATCCAAATAACAGAAATTGCAGCTTGGCTTACAAAATCAATAGGCTGTCATACTTTAGGGACAACGTACTATTCTAAGTGAAACTTCGTCCTTATCAGCTGGGTGACCTGTAGTTGATCTAAACGCGATATAAAATTCGGGTGTAAATACGAGATCAAAAGGTGATGAAAATGAAAGCACCTGACTCACAATAGTTTGTAAAACTGCGTTGGTTTAGAGTCCCACTACACTATACTGGAGACCATAACGGAGATAATTCCGACAACAGATGAGTTCGAAAATGTGCTGAAATAAAAGGTCGATTCCGTTAGCCTTAAACTCTCCAAGAATCAGTACACAAATGACATGAAACGCAGACAGAACGGAGGATTTGCGACCTTGGAGGTGTATTTTGTACTAGTGACTCGTTCGATTCACATGGTTTAAACATCGGTTGTACATGTGAATTTGAGGGAGGAGAAAATTGTGAAGTACAAAATACTGTACAAAACGCTACCGACTCGTTTTGTTACAGCCAGCATTCATCACACAGGTTTGGCGATTGTGTGATGACTGCTGTACACAACAGTCGACTTCATATAACTGAGATTTAAAAAAAACTGTGCTCGAATGTCCACAATATTCGAGGAGATCTGGCGTGAATAAACAAACCATCTAAAGCTAATACAAACAATCCCCAAACAAATGGGTAGCAACGGTACCGAAATTTGTAATCAGACTTTAGTTGATAAAGACAGACTGTGAGTATAAGTTGGTCCGATTTTTGCACTCATTATCTGTTCATCACGCTGTCTGGATGCAGCCAGAAACCGTTCAACAATCGAGAACGAACGGTGTTATTTTATGTTAAATTTTGATCACATTACTTTTTCCTTCTGACAGTAGTGAAAAAATCAAACTGACAATCAAGACGCTGCACACGTTTTTGGTTTTAATTAGGTCACAAGTTAGCACTACGAGAAGCTTCTCCACTCCGACGAAGTTACATTTCCTTTTTCCGAGCAGTAGGTCTGAACGGAGCAAACCTTTTCTTGGAATCTAAGGCATGATTGATCCCACGCCTGTTAGGCCTCTCTGCCGAGCGCTTCTCCCACCGCAAAATATCGAATGTTTTGACATAAATTCATATCATCCTTCTTTCCGAACTTGAACCGTTTCATCACACTGAGTTTTTCAATCAGCCCCATGTGAAGCCGTTTCTTCGAAGACAGCGTGTTTGCATGGCTGTTTTTTTATATCAATGCATTACAGCAATGTCTGATATGGCTACCAAAGAAGTTGCCTACTGAGTTGTTCGCTCGTTATCCATATCAGTGATCTGTCCCAAATGAGTAAACTGCATATACACAAGTGCACGAACCCGTCATCGACTAGGGCTTAGTGATGTGTGGGAGGACGGATACACTAGGTTACCAAGCGCAACTGGAGCGCCGAAAACTATGGCGCGCTTCCTTGTGTAGTATAAATTTTTAACTGCGGGTTTTCAAAGCTTTTCTAATCTCTTCGGGATCCATGTGTAACGTTTCTCAACCATCTTTTGAACTTCGTCCCTAATAATATATATGCAATCGGCTGGTTCGTCAGGTCATCTAGTCATTATTCCAGCACATCCAGCCTTCTCCTACCACGTTCTTGTTTATGTTTTTCAGACTGATGGAGTTGAAGCGTTGTTTTTTCATTTCAGATCATAGTTCTGCTTACTACGGTTTTCTACTTCTCTACAATTTTGTCAAAAGAATGGTCGAACTTCAATTAAAATTTATCCAAGTGGAATTCAGGAGATGACCTTAAACAAAATACTCTAGTTTGTTGATCATCTAGAATGCACATTTTCATTGGTCATTTGCTTGTAGGGTCTTTAAAGATAACACGTCGGTTGCCAGGTGATTGTACAGTCGCCGTGAGATCCAACAACTTTGTCCGACTTTCTACTTGCTCTCATGATGTGATTGGTTTGAAGGTATTGTGCTTTGTGTTTGATCGTATCAACATTGTACACTTAGTCACGTAACATGTCGCAACATTCAGGCGATCAAAAATTGCTCTTATTTTTGAGGATGTGCAACCTCGATTATTTATACTATGGAAATCATGTCTGAAAATGACATTTCCATTGAAACATTATCTCAACCAGATGAATTTACAATGTCAACAGCGTTAACATTGCAATGAGACCTTACTTAAAAAAAAACTAGAACGATTGAAAAGTTTTTATCGCCAGAATGACCAAACGGTTCATGCATGCATATTCACTTTGACGGGTTCACTTGTGAGGGTAACGACACATTCGACCATTGGTACACAGTGTCAGCCCAAAATTTAACTAGGCATATGAACAGTCGCAATAACTCAAACTAGTATTGAGCAATATATACAGGATAACAACTTAACTAAAAGAGTTCCGACAAGATGTGCAAATGAAACTGCAAATAAGCTTATTCGATAACCAAATTAGCTGATACCCTTGGTCTGTAGAAATGTATATCTCTGAAGCACAATCTGAAGAGCTTTGACCGTGCGATGTGTCTTCTCATCTGTAGCCCTAGTACGGCAGCGAAGAGTGATGTATTTTTGCTACGCATTATTTCACAAAGTGGAACTCACACAAAATGATCTGATCCGCCTTAAGGTGTCAATATCTTGGTTACCAACACAATCCACCTGTGAGTTGGCCAACAAAATCATAGACGTTTACCTGCACTAATTGGTTATTAACAATTTAACCCTCTCATTGCAGTGCAAATTCGAGTCCGCGACACTGAGTATCTTTCAGTAATGTGCACTTACCAAAGTGTGGTGAGAAATCAGAGATATCCTGAGGCAGACAACAAACATAAACATTGCAAAGACAAAGAAATACCTGCATTCAGCGTGAGGTCAACGAAAGCGTTAAGTGACGCATACTTTCTTTAGCGGTTTGTGTGAATGATGGAGCCTATAGTTATCAACAAAGCAGGTTTAGTCGTGATGAGTTTATCTGTGATAAGCTAAGAAAACTCCCATATCCAGCTAAGAAAGACCCTTATCGTACTTGGTCCCGTTTGGGCATTAGGGCTTCACACAACAACGCGTCGAGCAGTCGTCTCGCATGAGCGCAACCACGTGAAGGACCCGGCAATAGCTATCTGACCACAAGAGGAGGAATTAAAAACACTCCATGGGATTCCAGAAGATACAGTTTACCTTGATCTAGCTGAGTTGGCTTAAGTGGTCAGCACATCAACTTTTGTCGCATTGTCCGATACCTGAGCTATGATAGAGATTGTTGTACCAGCAATTCTAATTCGTTTGAGGTGTTTCCCAGTTTTGTGACCTTGTTACCGGGTCTTGTCTTTCTGTTTCAAGGAACACCGTGCTGTATTCGACATTGCGTTCGAGTTAATTTTATAATAGCTTTCTCTGGCTGCTGCGACGGATCACGAAGATCAGGCCTAATGTTTGTCTTCGGTCCCCCTAACACTAGCAGGATGCCGTGGATTGCCCCTTTTCAATGGTATTGGTCTCAGTGACCAATATACTGACGTCTTCTGCGACCGGCTGGTGTCTGTCCAATTGCTTAGTTCATACAGCCGGCCGAGTTCCACACGTACAACGACAGGCATAATCTGATCATGGGGTAGTACTTTATTGGGATTAGCTTGAACAGTCATAAAAAAATGGACCTGTGTGTATGCGTTACTTTCAAGACGAGTGGGCGATTCTTACCAGCTTATCACACCCGGAGTGAGCCGGGAGGAAGCGACTGTTTCCGTTGAGCAGTCTTACTTCGTGGACCAGCCAGCAGAGCACAGCGAGACAGTAGGCATCGGATACTGACGTATGTATGCAATTGTATCGGAAACGCCTGAACAAGCACGGGGACAATAAAACTGACGTTCAATAACACCGGTTTTTTTTCCGTTTCGCCCTGACAACTCTGTTTCATATAAATTGTTATGTAATTCGCCTGATGATGAATAACCGAAAACGAGCTTGTTCGCTACACTGTTGTTTTCTGATGACTACCCTGGGGATTTTTAACCATCTAACACCGGTATCGTTCGGCAAATAGGGCATGTATTGGCAACCGCTGAGGACAAAACTTCCCAGAACGGCCCGGTCGGGAAGTAAACACACTTTAACTATCAGATAAAGAACTTTGTCCGCAGAACAAAAATATCATTTACTCAACAACAAAAGCTCAGCACCATTCGAATAAACCTCGCCAAAGCCAGTAAGGAAATTCAAGTCAACAGCCATTCAAGTGTGTTACACAAATATGTCCCAAGTATATAAGTTAGAAAAATTTGTAGAATATCTTGTATTGTTCCTCTTATCTACCAAAACTCTGCGAATTCACTGTACATACTCAGTGCCCTTTATATATATATACATATATATATATAACCGATGTTGCATATATATATATATATGCAACATCGGTTAACTGTGGGCAAAGAAATAAAATAACAAATAGAGTGGAGGATACAACGCGAAACTATTAGGTACATGAACATCTAAGGCTTACAAATAATTGTGTTTATACTGTCATCGCAGGGTTGAAACGTCTAATCACGGCTGCCTCAATAAAGCGCGAAAATCGCGGTTTAACGTGATGCTTTATAATCCAGATTGTTGTTTTGAGATTAATCTTATGACCCGTGGCCAATATGTCTAGAGATAGACGAAACCGGAATTAAACACTAGACTTTCATAGACCTAATAGGTTTTCGGTGTATCCTTCAGTTCATTTTCTCTTTTATTTATCTGCCCACACCTCGCTATTGTTATATACATGTTTCCAGTTATTGTTCGTTTGTATTGAAGGGGCAATACGGAATACCAGCATTTACTAGTGTTCGCTTTCTCACAGTTCTGTTCAAATTTATGGAAGGAACTAATCAATGAATGCTTATAATTTGTGTACGGTGAATATGTCCGGTTTAGTCATGAGAAGAAACATGTAGTAAACATGCCTGTTTTCAGTACTTTATCATCTGACTAAATACAACACATTTATTTGGGTTTACTGGGGGTAGTACATCAGTAAGTTGAGGGTTGGTAGTCATTAATGTCTGATTAGTCAAAATCGTAAAGTCTAATTATGTAACGCCGGTAATTTGGGTTGTAAACGTTTTTGAAAAATCGGTACGTCTTCGTAACACATAGATCCTAGTTCTTGATATATGTTTTGATCAGACGATTCTGTTACCATAGCGGGAGTGAGTGAAAACGGATTGCTGTGGCTAGTAAAAGATTGCGCTCTACAGACTTGATAGGTGAGGTTGAACGAATCGTCCGAGTTGATAAGATGGCTCGATTCGACCAAGTGCACAGCGATCCTTGATTAGCAAGCCTTTATCGACTATCGGGTTAGGCACGTCGGATGCGTTCAGATAGTCGTCTTGTTGTGCGGCCTATGCAGCTTGTTCCACAGGAACAAACAAAACGGTAATCACGAGAAGAGGAAGGACGTACAGGCAATATATCTTTTAGCTGGAGACGCAAAACTGATGTGGAGGTAAGTGGAACACGTAATTGAACTGCGAAATAGGCTTTGTCAAGTGCTACGTTAAGTCTCCTGGTTATATGTTGAGCATTGCTGTTGCCTTTGAAAGGCAACGTAATACAGACAGGTGTTTTTGTCCACAGTTTGTGGCACATCTACCTTTGTGCAAATTATCATGTGTTTGTTATCAATTGTTCTGGATGACCATTTTCAAGGAGTGTGTTAAACCGCTTTTGTTTCTGTGATATCATCTGAGCAGATTTTCATGGCTCCATCTAGTAAACATCGGATTAAGTTAATCTATTGTTTCAAAGATACAAAGCTATTAAAATTGGTATACCATCCTGACCAAGTTGCTTTGCGATGTGATTTACATTGTATTGTTCCATCCTCACGACGTGACATGAACATGTCTGATGATTCGGATTCCAGAGTGAGACGAATATTTTTATGGGCACAGCTGAAGTTTATCAGTGTTTCATTGAAGCATTTATGTGTATCTGCCATGTGGATGATATCGTCTACATAGTATTCATAAAAAGCCAGTGACTCTATGTGATCTGCTAGTGAACTGCTTTCAGTTTTTGCCATAAAGATATCGGCTAATCGCGGGCCTAATTGTGACCCCATTGTTACTCTGAACTTTTGTCTATATAATTTGCCGAAAAACATGAACTGAACTTTGTAAGTGCAACGATACAAAAGCTGCCTTAGCTCATCCACTGGTATCCCCACGTTCATGTCAATGCTCTCTGTATACCGACCGAGAAACTCAATTTATGAAGAGAGACGTGACGTCAAGCGAGAATAAACGCATTCCCCTTGTGTTCAGTTGTTTTACGGTTTCAACAAATTCAAAAGAATCTCTAAGACTATGAATCGCTAGTTTTTTCCTAACTGACTTTAACAGCTCGGCTAGTCATTTTTCCGTTGCATGATACAGCGAATTACACATACCTCGAATCGGCCACAACGGCACACCAGTTTTATACACTTTAGATGGTTCATGAAGTCTGAAAGTTGAACTGCCAACTGGTCTAATTCTTTCGAAGCTATTTGGATCAATCTGTCCTTGTTGCTTCATATATCTCAGTGTTTTTGTTAATGCCATTTCAATGGCCACCGTTGTCTCCATACAAATGAATTTGGTTTTATCTGCCGGTGGCGTATCCATTTTGACGAATTAATCAGTCTTATCTAGAATTATGATTCCAGCACGTTTGTCAGGTCTGAATATTATATCCTCATTCCGCCTTAGGGTTAGTTGATATCGAGTGAGTAGGTTTTTGGTTATGGTTTTCCGGGACAGGCACTGGTGGCATGACTGAACTAAGGTTGTTCTGATCATCTCAATATTAATAGCTGACAACGTTTTGCAGATCGATCAATTGATCGTAAAGGTTTTCATACTGACTCTCCAAATTCAACTGCTCAAATGTTTTTTTAGGACAGGAGAATTCTAGTCCTAATGATACAACTTCAAAAGCAAATTTATCCAATGTCACAGAGGAAAAATAATGTACGTACCGCTGCGGATTTCTCGGAAATCCAGCCCCAGGGTTGGTAGGGTTGAGTTAAGTTCTTAGTCTTTCTGACTTCTCTTCTTGTCTTTTGGCCACGATCTGTCAAACATAACTCCCCAACTCGTTTGCCACATTTGGCGACAGCTCTGTTAGTATTTCTACGCCCGATTTTAGACGTAATAAACTCATCATATCATGCACTGGCTCAATGAATAACCGAACTTTTGGAACTAATCTGCAACAAACTAGCTCCAAATAGGTTCAAGGATACGGTTCAGTTCTATAAAATATCTGGCTATTGAAAATAAGGGAATGTTATCATTGGATGTGTGCTCGCTGTTCACAAACATACCACTTAGAGAGACAAATGATCTTACGCTTGAGTACATCCACTCGAATTATGTACAATTCGGAATGCTTGATGAGCAACTAAAAGACCGTTTGTTAGTTTGCACGCAGGACATCCAGTTGCAGTTTGATTGGAAAATCTATCGCCAGAAGGATGGGGTCGCAATGGGCTCGCCGCTAGGCCTCTTGGTGGCTGACATTTTCATAGGCATGATAGAACAAACAAGGCTAACAGGATTGATAGATCAGTGCATGCTGTATAAACGTTATGCAGATGACATTTTCTGTATCGTCGATATCAACACTGATCCTGACTGCCTGCTATCATAAGCCAACTCAGATCACAAGAAACTGTTGTTCACTATGGAAATAGAACAAGGTGGAAAACTGGCTGCCCTCGATGTCGCACTATTGAAACGTCCAGATGGATCGATTCAGGTAGGCATGCACAGGAAGCAGACGAGGAATAGATAATATACAAATTTTCAGAGCTTTTTTCCGACAAAACAGCAACGGAACTTAGTACGCTGCTTAACAAATCGGATTTATATAATTTGTACTGAGGACACGTTGGACAGTGAGCTCAAGTTCCTTTATGAAACGTTTCGCTCAAACGGATATTCAGACAAATTCCTAATTTGAAACATGCAACGAAGAGAACTGTAAGACTGCGAGTTTTCCGTCGAGCGAAAAGCCATCGATATGAATTTGCCTTACAAGGGTGAGTTATCGAGTGTATCGCTGACCAAAAGTTTCGACACGACCATGATGAGAACGTTCCATGCAGCACAACTAAGACTAACTTTCTCTTCGAAGCCAGCTGTACGCCTTCATCTCAAAGGTGCAGAGCCCAGTAGTGCTACCTCGTTTTGCATTTACTTGTTCGCTTTTCCTGCGGAGCAGGTTACATTGGTCGTACAACAGGGCGCTTGTCGGAAAGGCTACGCAAACACCATTCCGTTTGGCTGATGACCGGACAACAACGAAAGATTTCCAGCGCAATTTTGGTCCACGTAGTTGATACGGGTCACAGAGTCAATGTGGATGTCGCATTCAAGCCGATATACTGTGTCACACGTGTTCACATTAGAGGTGTGAAATGTCGCATCTTGGCTGCTGCGGAGGCGATCGGAATCCGGCTGCGAAACCCTAATCTGTGTGTGCAGAAGTCTTTTGTTCAAGCGCTGAAGTTACCATGGCCTGCCTTCGTTGGAAAACTTGAAACGGTACCACAGTAACCATGTCCGTAATCCCAAAATGACATTAGATCCACACTATATTAAGTTCCACAAAATCCGGACTTGACAGCCAATTTCATATTTAGTGTTGTGTTTGATCTGAAGTTGGCACACTGAAAACGAGCTTATTCACCACGTTTTGTCTTTTAATATCCTCGCGGAAATAGTCTGTTTGTAGTCCAAGTCACATGCTCTGCTCGTATCTATAAAGCATCATATATCTGTTGAGTCAAAATTTTACATACCGCAAAACTGCAATCAGATGGATGTTCAGTCGGTCAGAAGAAATAGAAAGCAACACAGTTTTAGTGTCACGAATTGTCTTGATAAAGCTATCTGCGCTTGCTTTTGACGCGCTGGTAGATTGCTACTTAATTATTTGAGTAGTAGTTTAAATGGATAAGAAAATTAATTCCTGGTAGTCCGTTGTAATGGCACAGTTATGAAGCATATGTTGTTTATTGGTTGTCCTCAGTGTACGTGTTCACAAGCAGTGCTAAAGTTTGACAGGCTTATGGCTTATCATTTCCTTAATACTTATTAATGGCTACATTGTGAAACGGAATTATCCTGACCTGATAAAACCTCCTCGTTCTCTTTGGTATGATGTCCCTATACTTGTTCAAATGTGAAATGCACGTTGACTCGCAACTGTACTCTTTAACAAATTTTTACTCGCCTTCATGTTGCAGGATGATGGCTTTTCTGGTTCCCCCCTTTGCGCCGTTGCCATAAACTATTTTGTCCTTCAAGATATGGTACATTAAACTCAACCTGTTACGGTTGAACTTAAATTGGCTTAGTCCAGTCGGTGGCCAGTCCATTATTTCCCAGTTTGAGTCAAGTGGGAGTTGAGAAATTTAGCAGGATGTACACGATGTGGAAGTACAGCTCCTCATACTTTCCCCGAATACGAACCATCGTGCAATTGTCTACGTATCCTGACAAATAGCTGGCAACAATTTTCTCTGAATCCTGAATTCAAAATCAACACCACCTATACTTAATCGCAACCCTCTCAGTCAGATAAATCTCTTGGTTAGCTCACTTCTGCAGGGAGCACCAGACTCGAGTTCCTGTCATCTGTAATGCATATTCTTGAAGGGCCGTAGTTTGCATTCTGACCCTCGCGGTTGTGAGACTAGCTTGTTAATCACAACAACAGCAACCTCACATTAGGCATGACCGGATATTCAAATCCAAACACTCAAACACAACCCCGAATGAAAAGCGTTCATCTTGCTCGATCATTCAGAAAGGATACGGAACAGAGTCGCTCTATTCTGTCCAATCGATAGCCTCATGATCAGGAATTCTCAGTTAGGTTGAAATTACTATCTTCATTGAACCAACTGAGCATGGTTTGCATCAGTAGTGGGTCAGAAAGCGAACTCCCATCCGGACACGGATATGCACTACTGATGTGCTCTAGTAGAAGCCAAATTCGTGTCAAGTGCTTCCTTTTAAAGTGAGCTAACCGATAAGTCTATTTGAACGCGAAAGCTTTACTCGGGTTTGGGTGGTGTCCAAATTGAAGTAACCTGAATCCTCCAACTTCCCTACTGAATCCTGATTATAATGAACTGAATTTCACCCGAAACGCTTCATTTTTACAATCACTTCGACTTTTTCGGACTACTAGAACTTCGCAGGAATCGACTTCAAACGTTGTAATTTTAACTTATCAATCAGTGTTAACTTCGCAACACTCTACTCCCTACATATCCTCCTATTCATCATCGTTTTTCTGAGGTCGGTTTGTACCGGAAAAGCCAATCCTACATATTTCAATATGTTCGTTTGACTACTATGTTAAACATTGAGTAGTGAACACATTCTTTTCATAAATTACTGATAAGTAGCTTGGCCGATTTGATAATTTAGAAAAGACCCAAATGTGAAAAATCTGGACTTCGGCTGGATTCAAACCAGCGACAGAGACACCATGCCCAAACGCGGCAAGCGCTATACCTCTCTTTTCATAAACACACTTAGTGTTTCAGCGGTATATGTACGATTGACAGTCGGACTGTCAAGAAAAATATAGGTACTACTTTTAAAGATCACTGTACTATACTTAAAGTTGTCATATAGAAGGCGTTCATAAATCTTTACACAATCGGTGGATTTGTTGTTTTTCATCTTTGTTCAAAAATACTCTTCACACTGGGTCCACGGGAATAGTTGTCGAAATATGCTTAGTCATATATACATATAGGTGAACAAACATTGCCATAAATCTGAGAATCATTTTGGGGATTTTGCAATCACCTTACTTGGTCAGTTATTTTTTCCGGGGGAAATAAGATAATTCAAGCATACTTTAATTCGCAAAACTCAGTACTGTACAACAACTTTTACAACTTCACTGGTTTAAAATACAAACGGAACCTGGTCAAATGTTTGACAGATGAAGCCTGCAGATGCTTTGGGACACAAGCTAGAGTTTATAGCACGTACTCTGTACGCGAATGGTCACCCTGGTAAATTTTTAACCAAACATTTAAAAGCAGTTCAGGCATCCGTGAAGATTCAAAGGGCTAATAGAAAACTTATTTTCATATGATTGTCACATAAAGAAGTCGCGTTGGTCGAACAACTGACACTTCGAGTTACTAGTTCCCCTAAGAGAACGTTTATTGCAGTCAGAGGGATTGTTGCATTCACTAGTTCTCCGCTAATCGCTGTAAATCCGAATGCTGAAGTGCTGCTCCACAACTCATCTATGCTGATATACTCGTTTGTTCGAGATTGTTGAACAAATTATGTGGGTTTACATGACTCAAGATGCATCATCCAGCATAGATGTGGACGAGCAAAAGGAAGTCAATCACGAGTGCTACTGTAGGCTATGTCGGTGACACTGATCATCTGGTCAACACACATCGATCAGTCACCATTTACAGGGTTCCACCGAATAGGCCAAACTTCGTCCGTCAGTGAACGTTGGTCATTTCTGAGGTCATGGGCATTTGATTACTTAATCTCAGCTTTTGTGAGCAGAAAACATTCGTTCAGCCGCTTCAACTGCCTTGGTCGTTAGCTGATTCATTTAATCGACGCGTAAGCAGTTAGAACACAACTAATGCTTGCAAACACACTTGTGAAATAGTGTGAATTTCGACCAGTATTAAGATTCGCATATATTCGTTTTTATTTGTATTTTCTTTTGTAAATGTAACAGCCTGATGCGATTTTATCGAAAACCTATGTTGGCCACACTTTCTATTCTTTGAAGCTCGTATTACCGATGCATAAGGTTGGTAGATTATTTCACTTCTCAAGTAAAAGATAGCTAAGAATGTTTAAAATACCCTTCTGGATTAGTTTAATACATACACGGAGTTTGAGTACCAAACCATTCATACAGAAAATCAATAGTAATAGCATAGCAGCGAATAGATCAGTTGTTTAAACTTTCTAAAATTCGAGGTTTACCAAGTGCCAACTGGTTTAATAGCACTATCATATTTCACAATGATAACAGTTTATTTATGCACATGGATTCAGTAAGTCATCATTTGGAACAGAAGTGATAAACAAACCAAACTGGTTTAATTGGTTAGGGTCAGGTTTAATTCCCGCGCCTGTTGGTTTGACTGTTGGTTATGATATCATTTGTTTAAGTTTGTTCTGCTAAACGCACCAGGCTCCATTTTCATCACATCCCATTTGATTCACAAAGGTTAACAGCCGGCTGAAGACCGACAGAAATCAGTAACAATGGGGTTTGGATTACTTTATCACTTAGAGACCTTTCGATCTTTTCTTCAGCATGACCACAAACCAGTTCTTAGTGGTTCTATAGAAACACAGTTGGTCAGAAAATGTTAGTCGGTTGTTGAGTCAGGGTCTCCGGACAAATGTTGTTCACAGTGCTGAATATATAGAGCAGCTTCATTAAACACTGATTATCATAATTGAGCTCCCATTGGTAGTCCACATCATAATTTCGTGATGCATTCACGTTTTCTAACAGGTTATTAAAATGTCAATTTCTGTTTTGCAGTAATTCAACTGTGTCACAAAAGTGTTTAATGCTTCGCGGCACTTCTCATCATTCTGGCCTAGTTCTAATCTGCATTATCCTATTTTAGTCAGGTCTGTTTAGCATATCCACAGTCAACTGTACCGGTCACGTGCAATCCAGAACATATTCAAGAAAGTCTTCGCAATTGAATATTATGTCTCATTTTCGACTACTGTCCGAATCCTGGTGTTCTCATTGTGCACACGCGATAGGTACTATCAATGTAGGTTGTCCGCCAAGAAATGTGGATCACAAACGAAGCATACACCTCTCTTTTCGTGAACTCTTCAGTCAAAAACAACCGTTCTTTTTCGCTATCAGACCTGGGTGTGTTGTCCATCTGAGAGTTGGGTCTTTATCACACAATCAAACTTTTATGTTCCTACGGGGGGTATTGAGCAAAAACACGTTTTCACTCATGGTGAAATTGTTCAGTGCGGTATACACGAGATGTGTTTAGGAACTAGAAACACTCTTGGTTCAAAACATTAGAAAATGTTGCACTAGGTTCTTTCAGAAATATTTGGCTGCCGGTCAGAATACGGTTACTCAACTCAGCGAGGTAATGTGAAACCGGTCCTCTAATAAAAACTTACGAAACTCAAAATTCTGAATTGTTACCAAACTGGAGAAAAGAAAGTGACAGCACAAGACCACTAGTGACGAGAGCAAACTGAGGATCGTGCAGTATATCCAATGTGCAAAAATATTTCATCTTACTGTATCTTACCTAGGTTGGTATGTGCATGTCTTGGCCTTGAGGTTGCCCAAAAAGTCTACTGACTGACAAGTCTGGTGCGTGTATCTGTCACATCATCATATATCTGTAATCCCCGAATTACAAGGCTGTACTGTTGTATTCACACTGACTTGTATTGACTCTCTTTTTCTGGTTCACTCGTGAACATGTTACGAGTTGCTAGGCTGAGTACCTGCTGCACGGATACATGTACCACCTACAACGTTTTGCATTGAAGATGTAAGAAGTACCTCATAAAACTCCCATAACAAGATGTGGTCGGATTATTGACTAATTTTGCACGTTTAACTAGGTGAATTTTATTTCACTGTGCTTTCATTTATCTCGGTTACCGGTTCTCAGTAGACGCTGTTATCGTGATACTCAGTCCTGATGGTTTACTTGTTAGGGGTGTCTGATACTAACATTCGACGGGTCTGTTTGAATCGGTTTCAAGGAACTTGCCCACAAAAATTAGATAAGTTACCACGATCGTGAATTTAGATGCAATTTAACTGAATTGGAATGTGAAATTTCGCAAGTGCGCTCGACGAAAAAGCGAAACAAAATTTCTCCTGCAACAAATTTGGACACAGAAGTCTGGAACAGATTTGCACACTAAATCCATCGACCACATGTCGTTGCACCTCATCAGGTATATGATGCAGTTTGTTGGACTATATAGCAAAGTTCAGTGGACGTTGTAAATTTGAACGACGAAATCAATAACCACATACATCAATTCGAACGAGTTACTACGACAAACTGGTGTTGATGGGCAAATCCATCCGTATGCAGAGTTGGTTTCCACTTGTTGATGGTTTTTGTCTCAATAAAACGCAGAAGCTTCCGAATGTTGTTGCGTCGCGTGTAGAGATTTATTCTAGATCGACATTTCAGCAACGTGACCAACGTTATTAGTCAGGCGGTTTAGAATATGTGCCTAATATCTGCCTCACAACGGATTCTGAACGCAGTTGTATTGTAGTATTCTTTGGTAAATAATGGATAGTGAAAACTCATTTTCGGAACCGTTAAAGTCATCGCGGCAACCATCTTCTCGTATGCAAACTGAACATCACTCACAGTTGATTGCAGCTGTCGCATTCCCATAAACTTCCTTTTCAATCCCTTTCGAAAATTCTATGGGAATGTCACAGCTGCGAATAGTTACGAGTGGTATTCAAATTGTGTGATAAAAAGACCAACCCCTACTACTCATCAACTGTCTTGTGAATAAATAGAACAGGCGAAACACGAAGCTCGCCAAATGAATTTATTTCGTACACTCTTTTTAACCACAGACGTGTAACACAAATAAATAAATAAACGAACGGTTAACTGAAAGCAACTGGATAATTACCCGTGGCTTTCTGTAGCTACCTTGACTTCGGTTAAGAAATTCAAGGCAAGCGTAACAGTTAAGTACGGGGGCTTTTACCGAACGACTAACAAGACCCCAGTGAGTGTGAGCAGTTTCGTTAGGTTGCAGGTTTTGATTACACGGAACGATGAAATCACTTCGGCCTTGTGTTTGACCAAGTTGACCTCTGGTTGTCTGGTGCACACCTGAATTTGAGGAATTTTTCCACAGATTCTGATGGATAGCAATTTTCCTTGAATGTGGTTCCGAGCAACGATATCTCCTTGGTCAATTTTTCTATAGAACAGAGTCTTGTTACACAATCAAACAGAGTCCTCACTAGACCGCGCTTATATCGACTCGGCGTATAGCAGTGAATATTCAGATACTGTTCCGTTCATGCGTGTTATCGACAGACGTTCCGCGGCATGGGATCATTATTACGACTCTTCATGGGAATATCCAGGCTATCAATATAATAGTCCTCATTAATAAAGCAACTTTTGGGATTCACCTGGTTCACTGAGCCAGGTGTACACTTTGCTATCCGCTTGGTGTCAGTATGTAGCAGGATATCGTCGACATAATACCTTTAGGAGTGTATTGGTCTGCTAATGGCATCTGTGTTCTGCTACAAGTGAGCAACAAAAATACCGGTTAGTGACAACTCGGATGAGTCGCCAGATCAATATTATTTATCTGTAGAATTACAAATGGATGCTGACTGTGCATAGCAAGGAAAGACAGTCCAGCTAATACGTACGTAATAGTATGTACAAGTGAGTTGAATCAATATACTGACAGATTGTATCAGTCGTCTACGTCAAGGATACATTTGTAAACAACGAAAAGATGTCCATATATCTTCTGCTACAGCTCAAACTGTTAAGCAAATTGCTCAGCTTAGAACCATTTCGCAAAGTTTTGAGAACCATCGATTGTTTTATTGATGCAGATTTTCGGCCAATCAACATACCAACCCGTGCTATAGTGAGTCAGATGGATAGTATTGACCCCAGAAGTACACCAACATTGTAAAGTTTGTGCAAGCCCTATAAATGTATAATGTGTAGTTCCTTAGACGAAATCAGTTTTACTGTTCGAAAAAATGACCTTCTTGTAATGCAAATACTTTTTTATGTGCTCACCGTTCAAGTTCAATAGCAATGTCTGACAAACCGTCGGGTCGCAATTTAATGGTATCATTCAATAATGGGTGCAGTAATGCAAAAATTAGCGACCCCAATCATATTGATAACATTGAAGCCTAAACCAACCGTAGAATTAACACGCGTTTATCGGACCGTAACACAAAAGGAGCAGCAGTTTGCCTTAGAGTAAGGACTGTGATATATTTATAAGAAGTGGCTCTGTGTTAATATCCGAATCCATACCTCACGTAATCCGTGAATTTTGCGCCTTCGGCGGCTTACATAAGCAAAGCAGAGCAGCACGTTAAGGTTTGGGTCCACAAACCGCTGATGAACATCAGTTTGTCTAAATCAAATCAAAATGTGACATGTTACAAGAAAATAGTTTAACCAATCGCTTGGTGTTCGCTGATATGTCGATCTAGAATAAATCTGTACACGCAACGCAACAACATTCGGAAGCTTCTGCATTTTATTGAGACAAAAATCATCAACAAGTGGAAACCAACTCTGCATACGGATGGATTTGCCCATCAACACCAGTTTGTCGTAGTAACTCGTTCGAATTGATGTATGTGGTTATTGATTTCGTCGTTCAAATTTACAACGTCCACTGAACTTTGCTATATAGACCGGCAGGCTGCAGTGTACACCTGAGGTATTGCAACGAAATGTTTTCAACACTGTCTTGGTGGAAAAGACCGATTTTAACTCGTGTTAATTTGTGTTAAGCGTTTGATTTAACTTACATGGTACAGGATTAATTATTCAGTGCTTTCATGCTTACAAAATGCTTAAACTAAATTAACAGTGATCACCGAAGATTTAAAACAAGCCACACGGCTGAAAAACGTTACAAACATTTGAGAAGTTTCCTTCCGCTTTTCAATAACGATGTAATAATAGATGACATATTTTTAACACGGCTGTAAAGTTACTTAATAAAACGTGAAGATTCTACATCACAGAACGGTTACACACAGACATGTGAATGATATTCCGAACTATTGTCTAGGGGAAGATATACACTACTGATGAAATACGAGATAATCGAAACCTTGGACTAGCACCTTTTGACAGCGTATGGAAGTGATGTCCCGTTGTGAGTGGTGGTCACTAGGCCTCGATCAGACTCACCGAACATTGAGTAAGAAAGTTCAATATTAGACAGCATTATAGGCACCGCACGCGCCTGGGAAGAATAAGCGGAATGAACAACCTCTGTCCTAATTTTACGCAAAATATGATTGTGTGCGCTTGTGTGTCGTCTGTCCCATATTTAATGTCAGCTTCTGTCAGCCTGTGAGTGACTTTTGTTCACAACCAGTTTTCAGAGGCACTGTTTTAAGAACGTCGTTCTAACTTGGTAGGTTGTGAATCGTATTAGTTTCATAACTGTTCTTGATACATACGTCTTTAGTAATGCATTCCTTCATTTTCCTGTGAAAAAATCGCGAAGACTGATAAAACCAACCGATGCTGCCAGTGTTTTTGAGGTGTGCAGTGCAAACAGCTCATTCATTTGAGTCGACCGTTGCGGTAAACCGGGGAATACAACAACGTTGCCGCCGTCGAAACTTTACTACGCCGTATTTTTTAGATGGAACCTAGTCTGGAATAATCTGAGCTTCGGCAGAATTTAAAAATGGGTAGAAGCGACGTGTGCTTAGATCACATTTGTTCCATCATCTGAGTCACGGAGATATTCCGGAGGTTAAGAATCCCGAATTTTGTCCTGATTGCCCAATTTTTCCACTATGATATGTAGAATCTGACGAATAATTCACTATACAGAATACTTTGAGAGAAATTGTCAAGAAGTTAACGCTAGGTTTGACGAACACCAGTGACCATCGCGACTGAACTTTTAACACGGACTTCGGCAGATTTCTTAAGTTGAACGAGAACTAAATGTGAAAATGTAGGTAACTGAATTTGAACGACAGACAGAATCGACGTTTCCCGTACACCATAGTTTCTATGAGCGTTAAATGTTTTGTTTTTGGCCCTGTCCTGACAGTTCATTATCTGGATCACGTAGTGGCTTCCACGGGACAAGGGGATCGGTGTACATCTGCATCCAACTCTGAGGTTTCTGAGCTCCCAGAGTGGCTCATAGAAGGGTGTTTTTACTGTTGTTTGTTGAAGAGTTGGAGAAGGTCAGATAGACCCACATACAGAGTTTAACAAATTTGATGTACTACATACCACTTTTATACCCTTCTCTTCTTTGCCGTTGTCTGATTTGATTCAACTTGACCGCGGTTTATACACTTACTGATAGAAAAAAACGTTATTAAAGATCAATGCTATAGAATACTTCGGCGGGTTGTAGTTGGGATTTCTAATTCCAAGATTTAGCCATCCAAGCTAATTGACATCATTTATCAAGAGAAAACGCCTTTCCCTGATTCG
The DNA here is from genome assembly GCA_013368495.1 of Paragonimus heterotremus. NCBI lineage: Eukaryota > Metazoa > Platyhelminthes > Trematoda > Plagiorchiida > Troglotrematidae > Paragonimus > Paragonimus heterotremus. The sequence goes on along the minus strand of LUCH01000204.1, from coordinate 254,179 downwards.
ACGAATCAGTATTGAATAAACCACAGCATTGATAGTTATAATCTCATTCAAAAAAGATGATTTCATCTCAAGTCAGGTAGTGGTTCAACTGATCGCCTATTTACTAAGGTTGACAAATGCGATTTAAACAAATGATCTACCTGCTCTTCTCGGGATTTGCCAGCTGGACATTTGTAAAATTTCATTCACTTGAAGCTTTTGCAACCACAACGCCGTTCTTCATTCTAGAAGTACTGAATCGTCTTCCAGCTTGTTCCCTCATCAAGTAGACAGGCACGTGGGAACACATGGTCAACAGATGCAAACTCCATAAGTGTTACATAATGATTTTGTTACGTCTTCTTTATCTTTTTCGGACAAACGAAATTCGTTTGTTTACAGTAAAAATATTACTTAGGAACATCATCATCAAAAGGTAGGAAATGCTTTTCACTACTAAGTTTAAGATTGGCCAGTAGTTTATAAATTTTTACGGAACTTCTATCCATTTGGCCGGAAATTCAAGACGGTTTGTTTGAACTGATCTTTTTTAGATTTTGACAGTTTGGTTATACTTTAAATGCATTCCGTTTATCAATGCACTCAGAAAAGTAACTTCCTGCACAGAGTTTTGCAAAAAAACACGCAAACCAAAGGCACAATGTTGTTCAGTTAGCAGGTACTGAGTTATCAGTCTTTCTTGAAAGCGTAGCAATTAGAGATTGTGCTATTCACATCTGTACTCTTTACAGCTTTAGTTTCAGCGGCGCAAAATGTTTTGCTGCATTCAAACACTTTCTCAGTGAACATGATTTTCCTAAATGAAGAGAATTAATTGTAAACATTTTTACGGCAAGTTGAATTACTCATTGTCTATGCTTCAAATGAGTATTTTATCAAATGCGGGACGGTTTAAACCTTTTGTTATCCCTAAGACATAGATCGACCCGTAGACTAAGAGGTCAATTTTCTAGCATGACGTGGCTACCCGACTGACCAAATAGATGTATTGTCCGTATTCCATAAAAAAATTGATATATTCAGTCGTTAGTTGAATTCGACGGTATGTTTCTATTACTGCTGTTGACACCAGATTTGTTTTACTTGTGTTCACTCTTCCATGATTTTCACAGTCACCGCCTCGTCTATGGAGGATCATAGTAAGCAACACTACTTGTTTACACTGCTTCGTGATCAACCAATTTGGCAGTCGATGCGATTCTGGAATGCAGCCTTTTTTATTGCCCTACAAGCCGAACGCCGGAAGCAGACAATACCAACTGAGTAGGTTTCCAATACGTGCGTTTTGAATATTTTTTCCTAAAAGATATATGCTTGTGTTCCTCTTCTACCCTCATCCGTTTTTGTCAGCTGGCAGTTGAGGGGTTTATTTTTAAATCATGCGTGATACCTGACTCATCCGATCAAAACACATGTATACAACACTGGTTTTGAACGCTGATCTTTTTGCCACCTGCTTTGGGTCATGTATACTGGTTGTGGGGATTCCTACAACTGCCACCTAAGTAGGGTTGGGGAGCCTAATGGCTGATTACAGGAAAGTCTTATTCAAAGAGGTTTGTTCATTCAATACTGAGGCTTTCACTAACCATGTATCGCTAATTTTGAACTGCGAGCACGCAACGTGCTTCGAAAGTATCTATAGCTTAAAAGTGTAACGCTTAACGATTTGGAGACTATGTGGTCCTTCCTATAGTTGATCTGCAACGATTTTACCAGTGGCATCGTGTCGTATAATGTATTAAGCTTGCAACGGAAAATTGATTATGTTTATGCACATGAAGTATTTAGTGAACTTTTCAAATCTATTGCCTCTTTTGTCGGCACAAATTAAACACTGCTCTCATTTGGTTGCAGCTTTCGAATTTAAACAGACTTTACATTTTGACCCTCTCCAAAGAGCAGGCTGGGAAGGATGTCTGAGTGCTATGATGTGAGTAATTGTCAGTTGTGTACGAACCCTGTTACTTAGTAGCAGCGATTTGCTACGGCCGATCGCGGGCAAAACCAAGGTGGTCGCACTTTACCTAGAAGTTTAGATTTTTTCTTAGTTCATTTATTACCTAAGTCAGCATATTCCACAATACCAGATGAGTCAGTGTATTTGCCTGGGATGTGTGTCTCACACATATATTTTGTTGTCAAATAACCGGTAGTAAATTTCCCTGTATTGCCTCCCGCTTTGTAAGAACTCTTTTTAAAGTGATCATGCATTGTGATGTATTGTAGTGCATGCAGTGATATCAACTATTTTTGGAATTCCTAACTTATTCCGTAACTCACATAATTTTCTATTATTTGAAGACTACACGGCGAAGAAGCGTTGGAAGCGGAGAAGGAGGCACAAGACAACGCAGTTTATATCCAGTTGAGGTTCGTCCATTCTCGTTTTCATCCAAATTTCCATCGCTTATTTAAAGACTGAACGTTAAATTTTTCCATATGAATTTCGCGGTTAAGGCTGAAATACTGAACACTGAAAGTTGGTGCTGGTGGTTTGCAGAATTAAGGAAACTGATCGTCTGTTTTGGCAGGTTGGGGTCAGATAGATTTCAGCTATTTGCGTACAGGCTGTTGCGAAAGACAGGGTGACGCAAGTACCCTTGAGAAGTTTGTGGTTCCGGTTTGAAGTGTCTATCGGTGTTGTTTACGTGACCTCTCATTAAATGCGTGTGGTTACCTCCATATATCCGGCGGGTTTTCTTAGTTAACTTATATTACTTACAACTGTTCGATTTTCCATTATCACCCGACGCTCTCCAACACACCGTTAGTGATACTGCTATTGCATTGCCTCACCTATCCTGCTTAGTGACATCGATCTCGGTGTAACGAATGACAGTGTCGTTTATGTTGTGAAATTATACGTTTATCTCTTATTAACTTTACTGATCTCGACTATCAACCAGAATAACCAATCTAAGTATTAACACAAAATGGTGCACGAAACCTAGTGTCCGGATGTTCTGCAGTTGTTCGACTGAGCATGTATCAGCCTCCAAAAGAATACACATCTCAGCAAGCTTAGCATGACTTGACTCGCCCTTCGTCTACTCAGATATATCTAAGTATTGAAAGTTGCGATGCTTAAAATATATTGAAGTATACTGCACTACATCAGCGTTGGCAGAGCAATTGGGAAAGAAACATTTTTCGTTCGCGCAAATGTATCTCTACAGCCACAAAAATTAACGTCGTTGAGTTATTGTCGACGAGGTAACATGCACTTGATTTGACGAATTCCTGTAAGAGTTATCAGATGTAGCTGGTGTGTTGTATTTTTTCGCTAAGAAAAAAATTACCGACAGGGATGTATGTGACATTTTCGGCACACTCGTTTCATGAATGGAAGCGCCGAGTCTCATTTCTTGCACTTGGTACTGCGAGATGAAGTTTTCAACACTGTCCTTAACCGAAACGTTTACACTAATTACACATCACGTTAGGCACATTGCTAACAATTAGTCTGACTAAAGAAAGGAATACAAACCCGAGATACTTCCAGTGTTTTATTTCATAGTATTTAATTGTTCTAAAGTGGTTGTTAAAATGTCCTTATAAGTTCAGCCTCAACTAACCCAGTAATGATCAAATATCAGTTCTAACGGATGAATAATTCGTGGCTGATGAACATCTTTCGAGTGACTTACTGAACACAGGTATTCGTTGATCTGTTGGAAAGCTGGCAGATTATTGTTACAAGGAAAAACTGAATTGTGTCAAGGTGTTTTTTGTCCGCAATTTCAGGTGTGAGTTATTTTTTGTTGTTTATGAGGCAGTGCAGCGGAAAGTGAACAGATAACTCCAGTGTAAAATTGGTTCGGTGAAAGCGCGTCTTATCAGGTAAACGAAATATGGTTAATCATTCAAATACCTGTGGATTTTAAGGCCGTATAACCCTTGTCAAGTGGATTCACGAGTGGTTGGAATCGTAATCTCGACACATCTTTTCATTAGAGAAGAAGTTTAAAATTACGGTTTCTTTACTGGGCTCTGGAATCATTACCTAATCACGGGGTTGGGTGCTAGACTTATACCATACATTCTGTTGGCGACATTGGAAACAGGCTTGTTCATAATCGTTCCAAATAATAATCGTGTGGGGGTAGATCTGGATCGCGATAGTAACTTCCTTTGATTCAAGTCTGTATGTATTTGAACATAGTGGAAGTAAGTGCAAATATTTCCTACTAAGTAAGATGGACCTCTTCTGAGCAGTTATAACGTTATACGAATAGTCCATCAAGGAATGTTGACACTTCAGTGCAGTCCGAAAATTGTTACCTAGCAACGTCACAGGAACGTTTTTCGTTCTGACCAAGTAATCAGGAAAATCTAAAAAAGTTAGTCGAACATATGCCACTGCTAAACGATGGAAGAGGAAAATGTCTGAGGAACAGCTAGGAAATGTATCGTCTGACTGTTCGGTGCTAAGTGGTCGAACCTACACGGCAGCCACACTGCGTATTCCTCATGACTGTGTATCCATGTGGACATAAAACACAACAGTTACTTGTGTGACAACTCTGTACTATCAACCAAGTTAGAAGCCAGATGGTTTATTTCATGTTGTGTTTGTCATCAACGTGACCACACCGGCAGAACTATCAAACTGTAACTCATATGTTTGTGGTAACAGCGAATCTACTCATTTCTCTTCGAGGTACGTGTTTCGTTTAGTTTTTCATGTGATCAACTACGGATGCGACTAAGATTCATAGAATGAAGTAGCACTGGGAAGAACCAGATTTTCTCATTTGTGAAAGTCGTTTATTTTTAGCTGTTCTGTTGTTTAAGTGACCGTTGGTAAACATTGCTTAGTCACTTTGAAGTTTGAATTTCTCTCCTAATGTAGCAAGTTTCTGTGGAGGATGTGTATGTTTGGAATTCCAAAAGAAGCTTGTATGGATTTTCTCCGCAAACAGGCCAGTGCTGAAAACCTCTCACAAGGTAAGATATACAGAAGTTATTTTGATTCAACGTACATTCGTTTCACGGAACTTAAGAAAACCGACGTAGTAACCGTGATGCGGTATCTGTTTCAGTAAAAATACCTGGTTGAGGGCATCCACATGACCTATAGATTGCTGGCAAGAAGAATAATTCACTGTTGTTTTGAACGTGTTAGCAGTCTGCGTAATCTGGATACAAATGCAACAGATCGTTCAGTTAGCTGAAAAATGTTTCCATATGATGCCATCTTGAGAACCGATACCACATTTCCCTTATATTTCATATTAAAGTGTTTTCCCAGTGTTATATCAGAGCACTCCAGATGTCTACCGGATGTGACATCTAACACGCAACATGCAAGCTGTTCATTCACGTTTGGTTAGCCTGAAAAAATCTGAACGTATATTCAATTAAGCTCATCAGGTGTCTTGCATCCAAACCCAGTCCGTTCTTTACTGTAGATTAGGCATAGGCACGTATTTCATTGTTCTGGCAATGGCTGAACACAAACAATCACACAGCTTGATAACTCAGTTTCTTTCCAACCTTATTAGACAGACAACGCTTGATGATCGATGACTAGGAAAAGGTTTGGTTTAAAGTTGGCTATCGTTTACTTATATTAGAAGAGAAAAATCCGATCGACCCGCCACGAAAGAAACTAAGTATGGGCTCACCAGTATTGCTTATTCTTACGCAAAATCGAAAGTTGAGCTGCGATGTTGTTGTCTATAAAGCGCCTATATCAGAACTTGCTCTGTAATTGTTCCTGTAACATCTGCAGCATGGTCCATAAACACTGTCAAAGCGCACATACACAAGCTGAAGCGTGTACCTGTAAGCAGGTAAATACGATAGAATGGTTAATCAGTCAACAGAGCAACAGTTCACTGAACGCGTAGACTGACGACGTGTGTAAGGGGCAAGCTGACATGTCGTGTTACACCAGTACGAGCCACAGGATTAATGAATTGTTTGGCAACTAATGTAGCAGGAGATCGACCACAGAAATGATGCAACATGACGGGGTCGAACGAGTTGATTTGCTCCATATGTAGATCAAAACTTCAAGAATTATGCTATGGTATCGAAGTTGAACAATCTGAACACGACCAATCTGCTGAAATTAGGGTAACCAAAACGGTAGTCGATCAGAAATTGACACGTATACTCGCCTGTAAATGGATAAAGTAAATGTATACGAGTTGATAAAAATGATCGGATAGTTAGGGAAAAAATGTCCGTACTTCATTCTGCCTAAAAATAGCGTTTTTAAGCATTTAGGATTCAGATTGTATTTAACGCATTGTCTACAATAAACTTCACTGAAAGATGAAGACAACACTGTTTTGTTCCCGACAACATGATGTCATCGACATTCAGAAAACACCACTAACTAATGTTGGTACTTTTCCCGTTAATGAAGTAAGTTAAATTTCCAATAGTTAATGCATAAATTTTCACCCGCAAATAAAATTGTGGGAGATTGATGTTTTATGCTGGTATACTTGAAAATCACATTATCTGATCAAACTGTTTAAAATTTGACTCTAAAAAATTAGTTTGTATCATGGCACTTTACGGGACTCTTTTATCGCTTGTCACACTACTGTGTTGATCTTTCCAATACACAATGTAGTTTCACAGCTATGGGCGTTCTGAGACTGACAACCTAGAATGCTGAAAATAGACTTCTGGTATTCCGCCGGGGATGTTCAAGGCATCATTATTACCTATAGTCCAAAATATCTTGGATATTTTAGTGGAAAACACTATGGGCACATGGTTGTTTGCTGAAACAAATTACTATAGCATTACTCACATTGGTAAAATCAATTATGTGTTCTTGGTCAATCCAGTAATGAGGACCCACGAATTAAAAAGCTTCATAACCTTCAGACTTTGATCAAAGGTCGATTCAAAGGGAAACAATCTTTGCTAAGTGCAATAACCTGTATGTGCATAACGACGACGGATAGAATGACATTTATTTTTTCCGGGTTATGTATCAGATTTTGTCAACTCGTGAAGTCCAAGTGGAAAATGGATGCGGGTATTGCTTGAGAGCCATTATGAACTCCGCTCAATACGTTCTACCAAACAAATAAGAGTTTCCAACAGTCCGCTAGGTTCACCACCAATGGAGTGTCTGTGTTTAACCTAACTTCCATCATTTGCTCTCATTGTGACTCCAGTACAAAAAACTCAAACTGATTGAGGATGATATGCGCCAAAATGGATGAATTGGATCATATCTTCCGGAGTTAAAAAGCATACTCAAAAACCTTTCTGTTTCTATGTACCACTTTCAGCTGGTGGTTGATTATCAAAATGTAATAAACCTAGAGGTTACTATATAATTGCACAAACGGTCTGATAATTCCCGCTCAGTCACACCAAAGCGTTCTATACTGTATCTCTGACACGAAAGTCCATTGTCACGTAGTACCCTTTGATTATCCGATGTACTTCTTCTGCAGATGATAATAACAGTCGACATTCCTTTTCCAGGTTTGCTCACCATCACACAACTTACCTCTTATGTGAGATGCAAATATCGCCATTGTTAAGTTGGTCTTGAATGAAGATGTGATAAGTGTTTTTCTTAGTTCACTGAAATAAATTAGTGGCAACGGTTTGTGAAATAAAGATATACACCGCATAAATTCGTCTTACAGTAGTTAATCGTTTCGGTAAGGGTGACGTCCCAACTCTATCTTCTTGCGATCCGAACAAGCTCAAATCGTTTAGAAGACAGATTGTATCCACTTACCTAATTAAGTCGAGACGGGCCATATCAAAATTATTCTCGATGCACCTATAAATGTTGGGTCACCCGTTCAGAAATTGTCTAATAACTACATCTGATAAACTTTCTTATCTTCATTCCAGACAAATACTACACTTTACAGATGAACGTTCAACAGTTATTCCAAAATGAAGAAGAAACGGAATAACGCGTTCGAAATATGATCAAAACGAACACAATCAAACAGTAGATCGAACAATAACTCATCATCGCGTGTTCATCGTTAAACCTCTCCGTCCGACTTGCAACCTCTCTTCTGCCTTTATATCAATTTACGGGTTGTCCGTTCTCTCATTTCTTTAACAAGTTCGCTGTCATAGTCTTATCAAGTCGGCTGTTACCGTTCAGCTTTGGTCCTTGTTTGTGTTTTGTAAGCAGTCCCATCCCACAAATTATATTTTCTCTTTGTCAATTCATCCTCGTGGAGTTGAAAACGATGTTAACATATTTCAGATGGCACGTCGGAAAAAAATTCCTCTTTGTTCAGTTTACATCGTGTGGCATACTGTTCACAATCAAATCATTCAAAAATAAAAACCACTTCTAAACGTAATGCAAACCAAGTTTCTGTGTTTAGTTTGGGACAGCTAGAAACGTCAGGTACGACCGTAATCCCCTTTATGATATTTGTCAGATTTTAGCACCACAGATTAAAACATACCGTTTATATTATTATATAACTGATGAATGATTCAGTATTCTCTTGAGTTCAGCAGGCTGACACTCTAAAATCGGTCTGAGCAATTGGTTTCAGAAAATCCAACCAGACCCTATAAAACCGGAATACTAGACTCGAGCTACACTTTTGTTACAGAAAATTGATGCTGCACATCCTTGCGACGATCGAAATTTTTGGGCTATATTCCTCATTATCTTGAAACAAACCTATCGAACCCCAAGCCACTGACATAATTAAACACTCATCTGCATCTACTTGTGAGTGATGTTCAGAATGTCTGATCGTAATTCTGAAAGAAGAACCAATTAGCCTTTGTTAACACAATTTGTTCACAGTCTATCAGAAATTTTAGGGTGTCAAGATTAAAACATCGGACAACATGGTTGGCGGCATTCGAAACCGATTAGCTCGTCACAGTGACCGAACTCAGATGACGCCTGCGCTTTGAACCATCGCCCAAAGTGGCTTGCCCGGCACCGTTTAAGGTATCACTCACAAACCATGTATCCGGTGTAAACCTGAAGGGATAAGACCAGTAGGTGTATGAGTGAGGCCTTTGTGTCCAGCCGGCCAATGCTGGTTAGTCAATTGAATGGCTAGCACGAAAAGGAAATTCCTATCCCTCAGAAAGTAAACAGATAGACAGACTGCAATGACAAGATCTGTATTAAGAAGAAAGTTATATAAAATGTGATACAATAAACATTTCGGTATACGACTGCATGCTAGTGCATTCCAGAAAGGATAAGGTTGAAAAACAAAATTTAAAGTTGAACTACGAAAAGATCATTCAATACACCAACAGAGCTCAAGAAAAGAACGGGCAGAAGATCGCAGACACCGAAGTTTCTGAAAAGAGGGGCGGATTAGTTGCCCAACAACCACGGTCTTGGTGGATGCAATAATTAACAAAAGCAGAACGGATATAGTAATATGACCTACATGAGCCCAACGTACTCGCCAACTCTTCGCTGACGGTGCGCTTTGAGTACGCCGGTGACCTACTAATCCAAAACGGCCAACGCATTCACAGTCACACACATCGCAACGTCATATGGTCATGCCACCACGACCTATGGCACCGATGGCTCCCTTGTCCACCACACGTTCTCGTTCTCGGCCACGCAATAACTGCCCGCTGAACTCGCGGACGCCCGTCCGAATTGTATTCCTCCAAGCAGTCCGGTTCTACGCTAAGTCTTCCCAACATCTACACTCATTTTTACAACGTGAAAGGCTTATCTGTACAGCATCTTGGTATCTCAGCTCTGGACCACCAGAATTTCGTTTACATCATCTCAGTTGTCCATACAGCAGCTGCTTCGACTTACGGTCATCGCCCATCCGACGGACGTGACCCAGCCAACGAAGCTGATTCAACATCAGCAGGGCTTCCATCCCGTTCATATCCGCTCACCGCAGTATCACAATGTTCGGAACCATGTTCAGCCACCGAATACCCAGGATGCGTCTTAGACATTGCAGATGAAAGCTGTTCAGATAGCGCACGTTCCGCTGATATAATGTTCACATTTTACTGTCGTACAGCAGAATAGACAGCATCATCGAGCGGTAGACAAAGAGCTTAGCGTTCGGCTTCAGGCTGTGGTTCTTCCAAACACGTCTTCCAAGGCGTCCGAAAGCAGTGCTAGCCTTCGCCGCACGAGCTCTCAACTCGCGTTCCACGGACAAATCGGTAGACAGACTGCTGCTCGAGTAGCAGAAACCAGTGCGGCTGTCGACATCTCCAGTAACACGGATTTCAGGTGAAGGAGTACAGTCAAATATAAGCTGAATGGGGAAGGAGCCGGGACACAACCCTGCTTCATGCCAGTGACAATGACAAAATCATCAGAGGTAGATCCACACGACTGTACCTTCGCCCTCCTGCCCACATGCAACAGTCTTATCAAGTTAACGAACATATCTGGAAATTCAAACTTACCAAGCACCGTTCACAGTGCTTCGCGGCTCACGGAAGCGAACGCGTTGGTGGAGTCGACCAAGATGGCATGCAGGGGCGGGTTGCGTTCCTGGCACTTCTCCTGAAGCTGTCGAGCAGCAAACACCAGGTCGATCGTACTTCGACTCGCCCGGAATCCGCATTGCTCCTCAAGAACGTTGGCCTCTAAGACGTCCGTATTCATCCGGTTTAAAAGAATTCTGGCAAGCACCTTGCCTGCGCAGCTCAGCAGACTGATCCCCAATAACTGTCGGGGCACTGCTTGCTACCCTTGCCTTGAAACAAAGGTATTATTACAGCATCCTTGAAATCCTGTGGCATCACCTCCTGCTCCCATATGGAGTGAACCAGCTGAAGCAGTGCATGTTCCATCGCCTGCCCGCCACTCTTCAGGATTTTGCCTGGCAATCCATCTTCACTTGCAACCTTACCGTTGCGAAGTTGACCAATCGCCCTATGCAATTCTAGTAAATCGGTAGCGGGAGCAAGTAAAGGCATAATGGCCTGTTGCGGCAGACTGTTCACGGTCACCCAGTCAATGACAGCAAGGCGATTTAGTAGGCTACCAAAGTGTTCGCGCAACACTTTCATGATGTTCTCTGGCTGGGTGCACGAACAACCGGAGTCCATGTCTACCAGTGCTTCAATAGACTGGATAGATGGACCGAATATCACTTTGAGCAAATCGTAAAACTTCTTATGCTGTCGACGATCTGCTCACCCTTCTTCACCCACCAGTTGTCTTTGATTCCGCGAACACATTCGGCCAGTTGACGGCGGATACTTTGGAACGTCGCCTTCTTCGCTTGATTGCCTGAATCCATCGTGGAGGCAGCACACGCAGCACTCTTCTCTCGTACCCGTTCGACGATAACCGCGTTGTTGTCGTCGAACCAGTCCGGACGTTTCTGGTGTTTTAGATCGATCGTCCCGGTGGCTGCCATCATGATCCGTTCCTTGATGATCTGCCACATAGCCTCAGGGGTAGTGGTTACAGGAACGCCGTGCAGACGAGTGGCCAGTGTACGCTGATAAGCAGCCTTTGTCTAGCAGCTGTGCACTTGTTTAATATCCAACGTGTACCGTTGTCTGGAAGGTCTACAATAAACAGACTAGCGTAAATAGATAAATAATTCAGTCCTGACCAGTCTATGATCGGTGCCACATTCAGCGCTTCACATTACTCGCGTGATACTCACTTCGCGAATGTCGCGCTGCCGCAGAATCACGTAATCAAGCAAGTGATGATGATCAATTTGTGGATGGGTCCACATCGTGACGTCGCTCGCACATAGCTGAGGTCGCTGTTCGTGATTGCCAGCTGGTGAGTAGCACACAGGCGAAACAGACATTCACCCTTTTTCCAACCGTAGGGTCCGAGGACTCCCGGCCAACCTCTCGAGTCGCGCCCGACTCGAGATTTCAGCTCACCCAGAACAAACAGTCGATCAGTCACCGACACCGACCGGATTGTAATAGACAGTTGATCATATGACTGGTCCTTTGTATCATCAGCGTGACACATAGTTGGACCATAAATACTTACAAATATAGCACACTTACTTCGACCGAGTCGCTGGCGCATAGACAGCATTCGATGGCTGATGCCGTGCGGTTCGCCTGTCATCAAAGCGTTGATGTGGTCAGCATCTGCGAAATTGACACCATGCTCCCAAGCACCTGGGTGAGCATTATCAGCCCAGAGATTAATATTGGGAGGGGCGACATTATGAGGGTGAATGATTGGCAGTAGCATATTTTCGCCTATCCACCCTGTCATGTGCAGCAGATAAGGCTACCCGGTTTATCCTGCGCGACGGCCGATGCAGTATGGTATCTGGTGTGTTTTGTAAAGTCATGGTTTTTATGGGCTTAGGATACTGTCAGGAAGCCCAGACCTAGACAGGCGAGCGATGAGAGCCCTCAACCAAAGCCTTTGGCTCAAAAGCCTGTACTCTAAAGCAGTAGGTGATACACGCACATATACGCATTAGCAACAACCACCTAGGACAGGCTCGACAGTCACAACCGAAGACATTCGGCACATTCACACAGAGGTAATACTGCACAAACAAACCAATCACACATACAGAGAATCAGATCAGACAAAAAAGAAAATAACAAACCCAACCGGAACACAACACAATGACACTATGCACAGCGAACACCTTACAACTGACGCATCTGCTTGTTGTCTGGATGCTCCCCTTTGGTTAATCTGACATGATTGAACCTGCAGTCAGCACAGCCCTGCGAATCAAAACAGCACACAAACCTGACCACCACGCCAAGGTAGCAGAAATGATGTGCGCGACTTCGATGGCGAGAAAAAGTGACAACGTATTGGATGGTCGAACCGCCAATTGAGAGACGAATTCAGATTATCCGGTAAAGTGGTCGCCAACAGAACAGGGATAATCGAGAACTGGAGACACACAATCGGTTCCACGAACGAGCACAACAAGGCAGGGTCGGTTCCATAGACATCCCAACAGGAACGCCGTAGTGTGCCACGGTGAAATGATAGCAGACAAGAGGCTAACATCTAACCCACTTCGGACAACTGAGAGGCAGTGACCTGTTCACCTGACGAGACGCTAAGTAAGATTGCAACCATGTTCGGGACGGACCATGTAGGCCAACATGAGAGTTGTGCATGTCGACGATAGGCATGAACACAATCGTGCTTGTACGCATTTAATTGTCCGATGCAGGTTTGCAAAGCGCACAATGTTTTAAAAGCATTTGGCTGAGTGAAAATATCCATGGAGGTTGATCCATTGATCTCTAGTTGATCTGCGCTGGTAGACATAAGAACGGGATTATCCAGGGATACGACGAGGCGACCATGGTTCGCGTACGTAGCCCACACATTGATCGAGCGAGGATCGGAAACGTCAAATTCGCAGGCCAATGAAAGTACGACGGAAGGGGTTGGTGAGCCAATCAACACACCTGGTATGATACACGTTTCAAAAACTTAGATTTATTTATTTTAGTAAGGTTTACAGTCATTTCTACAGCAAAGACGCTTGCAGCTGAATGGGGGCTTGATAGTCCTGTACGTAAATGACGCAGGAACAGAGTTGGTGCAAAATTTGGGTCATATGAAGCGTCCGTATAACGGGTTATTTTTTATTTCAACTACCATATCTTCCAACTTAAAAGAACATCAATCTCCATGCCAGAGTTGTTCAGGCCGACAAATGAGTACGATAGCAAATTTAATTATAGACACAAGTTTCTCATTCGTAAGGGACGCCCATGAGTGAATGACTCAAGCAACCTGACATAGTCGTACCTGGAAGTACAGAATCCCATGTCAGCACATTTGAGTCATAGTACATCGGATTCCATTTAATTCCTCTAAATGTAAGTTGATGTTCATTCGTCATTAGTCACGCACTGAGTACTTTTTAGAAGGCAATAAGCCAAATACTACCAATCTCTAGAAAGACCTGGGAATTCTCGTTTAAGAAGATACCGGCCTGTTTCCTAACTGCAACGTGACGGTGATGGAAGCCAACACGACGTTCACGAAACTAACCCAGTTGGTTAGGATGCTTCGTTTGGCGTTTCTTCTGGACGTTCACCTCTCGAGTTAAATTTTTAGGATTGTTGACAACACCTTATTAGATATCCAAAGAATTGAAAAGATGCAGCTTGAGGCGACAAAGCGTGTTCTACCACTTCATTACCCCAGCTATTGGGAAGGATTGTTGAAACTCGGTCAATCCCCCAAGTAGAATCAAGTCACCAGAGAACAGAATATGGTTTTCGAGAAGTCACATCAGACGTTATATCTTCAGAAACACCTTCTTCCGCCCAGTCAGAATGATTTCGAAGCCGCTGTCCGAAATACATACGAACACCTTTTATTGTTAAGTATTTCAATTCTGGAACTTCCTACCTGACTTTGTTGTGACTGCGTCAAAAGTAGACGTTGAGAAACGACCTGTTACACACATTCTTAATATAATTCTGAGTATCGGCGCAGCATGGCCATCTTGACAAACTTGCCGTAGTGTAGGAACTGAAATTTCAATGCTCACAATTCACTGTCTGTTGGAGTGTGCTCGCTCGAGGTTTGAGTGTTTACACCAAAATTTTATTACAAATTACATACATACAAGCATTAGTATTTCCAAAACGAACAATTGTATGCATATTTTTCATCCATTACTATGTACTCATGTGATACCGTCCAATGTAGAACCAAGCGTACAAAAGCCCTAGAAGCTTTCTTCAATCTGTAAAATTGTCAGAAATTCGACGGTTGCCGATCACAAGTTAGATAGCAGAAATTAGGTTACACACCATTCGTTCATGACGGTTCCGAGCGTGGCCAGTAGGTGCTATAGCTCAGATCATTGCGCACCATAACGGTAAAGTGAAATAACTCATAAAAACTACCAGAAAAAATAAAAATCAATAAAAGGCTAAGCATAAGAACTTGAAAAGGCATGCATGCAAGCAAGCAGATGACTACCGCATACTGTCAACTGGGATAATGTTACTAGTCATGAGGACTCCAATTTTATAGGCAACTCCTGTCAAATTTACTCAATGGAACAGTCAGGATCTTCATATGTCGTGGCGGAATAGTTGCTCGATCACTATGCGGCTTTAATCAGCCTTTAGTGGTCTCAGCAAATAAAGCGCAAAGTACCCAGAGTACGTGACCCAATCATCACAGGCCAACGAACGTGATTAACTGACCAGCTGATCACATATCCCGAGCGGCCCGGAATACGCGCTCATAAACGGCAGCACTCTTCAAGCAGTCATCACACTGGATGTAGACTAGTTGACACAGACAACAGTGGTCAACCACAGCTAGCCTGTTGATATTTTCGTCACGAACGGGCCACGTTTCCGAACCAAAGACCAAAACAGAAAACATACAAACATTGTACATTTTTCTTTTCGACGACAACTGGAGGTCTTTTCGGCATCACAGATGACGCAGGTTGACAAAGGCAATGTGTACCTTTGCTATCCTCGTTGATATCTCATCAACGATATTACAGGCTAACGACACAGTGCTATCAACGCATATGAAACTGTTCACACTCTCAAATGGACTGTTTGCAATGACGAAAATAGGAATGGGATGGCCCCATGTTTGAAGCAGCACTTTGTCTTTTGAGAGTGCAGGGTGCGTTCTATGCAAACCAGCCCAGCCATTCACCTCGTCCAGTATGGTTTGCATATTTTCCGAAGAAGGAATGAACAAGACAGTGTCATCCGCATGCTCCATGTCGGTCAACTTAGCGCCAGGAAGAAACACAACACTAAGCTTATCGGGTTTTTCAAGCGCACTTCCCAGGCCAAACCAACGAACAGGGTAGCGAATGAGTGCACACTATTATCACTGTGACGTGTTACGAGAGCCGAGCGTAGATGCAATAAGATGTGTGACGTACATGTTCTCGATAAACGGAAGTTAGTTTCTCAGCATCGCATGCATTTGATTAAATCCTGGAGCAATTTAATATAGGTGGTAGTCCAGAAACTGAGCAAAGCACTGGGGATCGTAAGACGACCACCTGCCAGGTAACCAAGGAATTAGATCTTACATTACAAGCTAGCTGCCTAACAGCCTCTAAATGAACCAGCGCGAATTTGAAAGTTACGGGCTCCAAAAAGACAATGACATGAAAGTAGCTGAAACGAGAATAAAAACGGATATATTGTTGCACAAATAACCTATAAAAGTTCCATTCTGCAGAGTCAGGCCCGGACCATCCAGAATGTTCAAAACGGCACTTGATTCCAGAACGGGCAGTGAAATTCCCTGGACAACACAATACTATTTGCGAACACTAAGCAGATTTAAAAGAAGTATCGACTGATAACAAGTTATAAACACATTTTAACACGTTACGGATGTTGTGTGTATGACTGTTTGATCGCCTTAAACCATATTGGTGTCTGTGAGCAATTGGGCATCGCAACAAAGTGAATTAAAATCAGCAACTTGATTTTTGAGATTGCAGATTCGTATGTGACTTACAGATTCAACGTAAAAAATGAATGTCATATGTTGACGAGCTGATTTTTGTACACGAGTGTGTAAACGATAAACCGGAAGGTGAGTAAAAATATCCTACAGAAAAATGGATTGCAACAATTTTGGACAACCGCTGTTTATTGCAGCACGTTATCGAGTCCCTCTGCGTAGAACGTGCACACGACGTTGAACCGATTAAATGATATGGTCAGTCTGTGTGGTGTGTCCTGCAACCAAAAGTCTCAAGTGTTGCTACAAAACTGAGATGATATTGATCCTGTGGTTATTATTACGATAAACTGCTGTAGTTCGCAGACCACCTCACCTACTTAGGTAGTGTCGTGCAATATTTTTGATGTGGTATCCACGGGGATAACGTACGCATCTAGACTCTCTTGGTTTGAACATCCTTGTCTCTACCCGTTACCCACTATCAAATGAGCCGCCTGTGTGAGTAACGCTGCGGTACGTCAAAGCGCCGCTGAGAAATGTATGAGTTCGCCATTAATGTCCAAGTCGGTGAAAAAGTGAGGTCTTTGCTGGTTGGGTTAAGTTCGCCATATTCCGAAGAAACCGGCAGAGGTACAATTGCACTCGAAAAGTTATTATTTTTGTAGATTCTTGAGGCTCCAATTTAGTGTTGATTTATACCCCTTCTTCTTCGTTTTGTCCTCTAGAGACTTACATCTATTGATTTTTTCATTCCTTCGAAAGACTTTTTCAGTGTTGGCGGAGGCCATAGCCATGGCGTCTAAGGTTACGGCCCAAAATTGAAAATGGTGAAGAAATAAAAAGGGTGTCTGTGTACAGTGGATGATATATGTTCAGGTAGGCGTTTTTATGCAGCTGACTGTAGCTGTCACTCACAAGGAATTTTATGAAATTCCAGACAAATTCATACACGATATCGTAATGTTCAAATTGCTTACCATGAACGCACTTTATACTTGAAAGACATCAGTCGATCACACATCAGCATAGCGACTGAACAGCTCATTCTGTCTCACCTATTTGATTGTGTAATCGGACTTTTAGTCGATTCACTAGATTTGTATTAACCGTGTGGTAATTGTTAACTAGATTGTGGAAATCAGCACTGCTGTATGATTTCTTTTTAACAGGTGAACTGATGCTGCTTGAGATACGGAGTCATGTGTTATGCTACAACGCTATCAGGAACACCTGACTATTCTGTCTAGTTCTTCCATGAATCGCACAGCCCTATGAAAACATATCTAAAAATGTAAGCGCACGTGAACTATTCCTTAACCGTAATGGCATCACAACATAAACTAAATGACGCAAACATCCACAGCAGCATTAACTCAGTTGATGACTGTTTAATTACAGAACAGCGTGCGGTGCTCATTCATGGGAGATGGAGCATATCATGAAATGTCGATTGCACCTGCTTTTGTCGTCCGTTCAACCATGAACAAACTCAACATCGCTACGTGACAGCGGGTTTCATGTGTTGGAAGTCCGGATGCTCTGTCTGTTAAATGGAACCGAAGTATTTGTACCGTGGAAAATTTTGTTGACAGGTACATATAGTCAGAACTGTTGACACAAACGCATACTCTGAACCATCAGTCCCTTTAGGCGCATCTAACAGTTGACTGACCCTTTGGGTCAAGAACTATGAACCCATTTGTTTAGCCACATATTTTTACTAATAAAGCAACTTCGGCAGAGTTTTCGGTCAGTTATATAATTGTGGTTCTAGATTGTACGTCTATTTGGTTGTGGGCCAGAGGGAAGTTAGGTGTCTGCACGCACTTATTCTGGTCGTAGAGGTCAGGGTTGTGCAGTCGGATATCAGTGATATTGACAACGGCCAACAGTCAGAAAGTTATCATTTTGCGTCGCCGTGATGGCACATCGTGGACTATTTGAAAGACAGAACTATTGTTGTCGGTCATTTGAGCAACAGTAGCGTTTGAAACCGGTTTGATTACTTAACCGTTCAACCACCACGTTTCAGACAATCACCTTGTGTTACTACCTGTATACGACGCTCGATACGAGCAACCAAATGAGTTTACACGCAAGCTGTTTGTGGCCTAAGGAAGATTGTCTGTTAACTATGACATTATAACAAAATACGAACTAAGGGTCTGGCATGATTGGCTTGTAGGATAGGTTGTTTTGATTGACATTTGGAGCTTTATTGTTATAACCTCGACTGTAACGGCCACAAAAGCTTTCATATATATTATGTTGTAATATGATTGGTGGTTAAATGCAAAACACTGTTTGTTCCCTATTTCCCTTTTCTCATAAATTCTCAACACTTTGGGTTTAAAAAGAATACTTGAGTACTGCGAGGCATTAGGAACAAAAGATGAATCGGACTGCCCGGGTATGACGAGATCTGGTAATCTTACTAGTGTAAACGTTATCTGCTGTTGCACGATAACTAATAGGCATTCAATTTATGGTAAAACTACTTATTTTACTCCATTGTACGTCAATGCAATAATACGAAAGCGGGCAATTATCTCATTGGGAGACTGCT
This sequence comes from Paragonimus heterotremus, assembly GCA_013368495.1. Classification (NCBI taxonomy): domain Eukaryota; kingdom Metazoa; phylum Platyhelminthes; class Trematoda; order Plagiorchiida; family Troglotrematidae; genus Paragonimus; species Paragonimus heterotremus. The sequence continues at coordinate 235,244 of LUCH01000204.1, read as the reverse complement.
CAAAGGGATTGGAGCGCGTGGACTAAAAACATGATTGATGAAAAAGATGGCTTCGCAATAAATACCTTGGAATCAGAGAACATTTATATGAGCGTACTTTTCATTTTGACCTTCCAGGCACCACCACTCAAACAAATATGTTTACGTGGTACACTAATGTGTCTCATAGTTCTTTTTCCCTCTCTGGATATCACTCAAATAAATCTCTCATCCAAGGTGAACAGCAGTTGGGCTTGATCACAGCCTCTCCATTCAGACAGATTTTCCAGTCAGCCTCTATCGAAAGTAACTACTAGGCTCAAGTCTCGTTTTCATTGGAGCTCGTCAGCAGCGCATACCCTTGTCACAATCAGGACGGGAAACTCTACCAAGCTTTCAGATGGCAACCGTGTTGACCATTACCCCGTTGCTGTCATACTAGACACGACCGAAGTATCAAATATGAACGCTCAACCACCTCTGCTTACGAGTAATGATCAGGTGGTAACAAGGGTATGCACTACTGACGGGCTATAATAAGAGCAAGACTCGCGTCTAGGGCTTTTTTTCGAGAGAGGCTGGCTGTGAAGTCTATCCAAATGCGTAAGCCATGATCATTCTTGATGGATGTTAAATTTGAAATCAAAGAAATCCCCGACTATTTATCAGAGAGTGTAGGCTGTTTCAACGAGATGACGCCATATGCATAGGATGACTCATACTACATTGAGTGCACTGATGCAAGAAAACCTAGAGTACGAAATGAATCACCTCACAGAAGTCCCAGCATTAAGTAAGCATCTCCTTTGGTGAAATTCTCGAACAAACTAAGTCGGCAAACTTTAATAGAACGCGATAACTGAGGAGCATTTATTCTGTAGATACTGCAGTGGTGACTCAAATGGAGTATACTTTAAAACGTAAAAAGTGCTTCAATTACTCGACAGCGAAACATAAAGTTTTTCGAATGGGCTCGGTAAAGTGATCTGCTGCTGCACAGATACTTAAAGATTGATTATTGAACTTACGGATATGAACATATGACAGTGAACGTACAATTAACAGTACACTATTAACTGGGTCTTGTCTAACTTACAATCCTAAGTTTATTAATCGTTTTTATTACTCATCCAACCTGTTTACTGGTCACCATAACAGTCACAATGGCTCTCCTCCTTTCCTGAGGATAACCCTTCTACCTAGCTTACGTAGTCCTTCAGTTTAGCAGAAACGAGTACGGTTTCATAGCGTTGGAATGTCCCATCATTTACGCCATCTACTTGGTACAACATCGTGTTAATACTGAGCGTTACTTTCGGGTCCAGGACTAAACTTGAAAATGCCTAACCTGATCACACAGTCCTCCATCAAACTTCAAGTCAGTGAGGCACCGCAATCAATCAACAGTGATACATTCACTGACAGCCGGTCATTTAATGACATGAAGTGAGCACAGACTATTGCCAACGTGCAGGCTACTGGATAACAAATTATATAACATGACAAAGGCCATAATGATGCGTGTGGGTGAATACCAGGTTTAAGTTTGACGCACATATACGAGTCCTTTGCCAATAAACTGGACGCTCATAGATTAATATCTAAAACTAGCAGTTTTAGTCAAACGGTGACCTTGTAGACGTGTCAGTGTAGGAACTGGAAACGTTGTCATCTAAGAGATTTTCGTGGTGGGCTACAAGGAAACCGAGAAATGTGACTAGTGCAATTGAAAACGAAAACATTTTCTAACTAGTACTGTTCATCTGTTTCCATTTTGGGCACAAAATTTCCCATTACATGCTAAAGCAATGGAATTCTCACATTAAAACCTTGGACGTTACGTCCAGAACACGATTAGTCCAACTAATCGGAGGGGGCAATCAATCTCAATTAGAGCACTTCACATTGGCTACTTTGGTCGGTGAAGTGGTACGGGTTATTCCAGGGGTGTCAACGACCTTGCTCAATGAGAACGGGGCTAGCGGTCAAAGTGAAACACAGACTATTTGATCTTGTTCCTATCAATTCATCAAACTGCGAACTTTATTAGTTCCTTTGACAGGTAAGGGGTTGCGAGTGGTTAGGGGTGTATCTTTGGGCCCCTTGGTACACTTTGGGCTCTAATGTGAGATTTGAAACACTGGGTTCCCTTTAACCACTTCATTAGAGCAGAAAGAAGACATATATTGCGATATGTTAACATTTCATTTACTCTCATCAGTCGCAAACGTAAAACATGAAAGTTAAATACATCATACAAATAAGGACAGACAGGGATTGGACACACATAGAAGCACACCAAGTATTACGCAATCACGACCATGGCAACCCGATAGGTTGCCTCAACCACTTCTGTGCACACAACCTCGGTTGGTAAGTTCGGATGAGCATCGCTTCACAAAAAGCTAATAGCTTCGGGTTTCGATTGCGTAACAGTATTTTGAATGAATTTAATGGGTCAACTTGGTGACCTGTTGTCATGAGGTGTTTAGCAATCGATGACGTTGGGTTTCGAGCCGTCAGTGCAACAGGTTGAGGCTGGTGCGTCATGTGCTGTTTCAACCATTTCGGAATGTGTTCGGCGACTCGCTGAGATAGTTGTCGATCTGTTCTGCCTATGTAAACGTCACTGCAACTGCAAGTGAACTGGTAAACAACGTGGGAGGCAGAAGAGTTTGGCAAGCTACATTCGCGATTGCGGAGAACTAGTCCTCTGGTGGTTTGAAATAAGCGCAACTGCGCAGCCGCATACGTTCGAGCCAGAGCAGACTTTAATTTGTGCTTTATGTCGTTGGCTAAATGGTCACCTTTGAATGACAAGAATAAGAAAACATCCTTCTTTTGAGCTGTCAATATGGGCTGAGTGCTCTTCTTCACCGTATTATGTGCCCCGATGAATTTGTCAGGGTATCCATTTGCTAATAACGTTTGTCTCAGCAATTCCTGTTCCATCTGCAGTGTATCGAGGGTGCAAATACGTCTTGCTCTATGGAAAAGTGTCTTAACTAAACCCCGTTTGTATGCAATGGGAGCAAAGCTGGAAAACTGAAGATATTGACCACTCCAAGTCGCTTTGCGGTGAACTGAGCGCTGTAACGTGCCATCCGAACGTCTAGTAATGAGTACATCCAAAAAAGCTAAACTATTGTTCGATTCTACTTCGTGAGATAAAGATAAGTTGGGGTGAATATTATTAAGAAGGTTGAAAAATAAATCAAAATGAGTAACGTCAGTAAAAATTAAAATATCATCAACGTATCGTTTGTACAGTAAGGATTCAGCTATATTATCCGGGACTTGTCGTTCAATCATTCCTAAGAAGATGTGAGAGTAAACCAGTTTGTGAGAACCCTTTCATTAGTTCTCTTGCACACATGGCTGACGGACCCAAGTACACTCGTGCCAGTCCCGAAACATGCAGACGTATTATCAAAGCATTCGAAAGGGACGATGATTGGTACACGGTTGCCCTTTTGAACGGAGTCAGGTGTAATATCGCTTACATGTGGCTCAGTGTGGATTGCACCAGTTATGAAACTCAGCCTCGCAAAGGATAGAAGCAAGATTCTGACGAAATCAGAGATCGATATGTTGTTGCAGTGGATTTCCATAGACTCAACGATTTCACTGCAATTTTCCGGAGTGTGTGTCAAGACTGGGTTTGAAAAGGAGTTTTCGACCACACCGTTTATTCGACGCTTGATTAGTCAGTGCTTAGCTGTCAAGAGACTGTCTGTGGAACAGGAGTTGTGAACTCAAAAGGAGAATTTGGAATTACAGCGGCTGTTTGCGTATCGACTAATGCGTTGTTATACCAACCCAGAGACTATTTGCCAAGTGAATGAGACCAACTTCAACTTATTCCTTATGAGACAAGTGGGACATTCACTAAAAAGAACGAGGGCATGCGTTTCTTTAATAAATAACCGAGACTGTATTCTTCACGACGAGACGGCAGCATAAAACAACTACGATTGTAAGGGCTGTCTGCGAACCTTGTTAGATCAGATGAAGATCAGTACACCCCTGGCAGACATGGTGATGATGTGCGACAATGTATCGTGTCACACTGAACTGGAAGATGTGTTTGCTGAGGAGTTATGTAATGGAGGACACGTCTTACGGCTAACACCCTATTCCAATTGAGAACGTCTGGAGCACGGTGAAAGTGAGAGTTAAAAGGCAATTGATGGTGCACTGGGAGACAACAATGAACGGAGATCTTCAGGTTGTACAAAGTCAACAAGCATGAAGGATGCGGATCCTGGAAAGATCACCCGTTTCTGCTACGTAAGACGCTTTGTTGGTCATGCCGAACGATGTTGTATACAAACGATGAACCGTGAAACGACGGGGTCACAACCGTAAACCTGTCTTCTCGGTGTATAAAGAATGTTTTACTCAGAACAAACATAAGTTGGTTTCGTACTACATAATTTTTGGAAGTTAGCATTGATTAAACTGCTACATGGCCTATAAGTATGCCTGGATTATGTGAGATTTTCCTTTTTGATTGAACGGTCAGGAACAACCGAGCTACTCGCATACTTAAGCTGGTCTAATGTTTACGTTGGTGACTGAAAATAGCAAATAAACTGTTAGAATCACGCGATATGTCGTTTTTCTCCAGTAGCTGACCACTCCTTCAATGACTTTGCAAGCTAGTTGACACCGGGGAGTGTGTGAATATACGTGAGTGTAGTGAGTCGATTGTCGGAACCATTCCTCCTTTACTAGCGGGTCTGAACCGGCTAGTCGGTGCACACTGGCCGTGGACTACCAGGGTGCGCAGTGCAATGTACGTCCAACTCTAAATGACTGCTGGAAATCTCCCTATCCATCATTTTGTCCAAGAATGTGCGAAATGTTCTTGGGGTTATGTATACGCTGATTATTCACCTCCCATTGCCCAAAGAACAAATTTGGGGTTGGCTTGAGGATATCTTATCTTGGTTGTGTTCAAATGAGAAAGTACAATGGAATATCGAACGGATTGCTGTGACAATCCTTTCGAAGTTTTCTTCTTTTGTCGATAACCACTAGCCCAGCACTGTTTTGACTGATCCTCTGGTCCGGTTGGTTGATTATTTTGGGGTTCAGATGCCAACTCCAAAAGAGATCAACCACATATTAGACCGAGTGACCAGGACAATCATGATCTGTGTAACGAAAGTCATGTAGTGGATCTTTCTTATTCCCTGTTGCCAAACTATTTCCAGTCCAATATTGACATCAGTATGACACAGTAACACAACTTGGGCGGTTCGATTAAGCACGGCCATGGCGGCCACAAATGTTTTAGCGAGGTAATATGAAGTTGGTTCAGTGACAGTCCTCACCCCGTGGTCGTCAGGTTAGATTGAGGAAGCAGCCTGGTTCATCACCCAGTATCATTCATTGACTGGTGCATTGATAGCTCGGTCAAATGCCCTCATTTGGAAAATTACAGTGAAATCGTTGAGTCTATGGAAATCCACTGCAACAACATATCGATCTCTGATTTCGTCAGAATCTTGCTTCTATCCTTTGCGAGGCTGAGTT
>LUCH01000204.1:202673-229163 GCA_013368495.1 Paragonimus heterotremus | reverse complement strand
CTCCGATTAGTTGGACTAATCGTGTTCTGGACGTAACGTCCAAGGTTTTAATGTGATAATTCCATTGCTTTAGCATGTAACTGAAAATCTTGTGCCCAAAATGGAAACAGATAAGTAGAATCTATCAATTTGTGATATTTTCGGTCCGAGCGCTAGTTGTCACCCAATATTGCTGTCACTGTTTGTATTACTGTTTTTTCATTTCTCACATATTTCTTGTGTTCAGTAACTGACAGAATTGTTTTATCGTTTACAAAATATGAGCAGTTCTTCATAATGATGATAGCTTCAAGTGAGTTTCGGTGTTCGCAAATGAAAACCTGCAATTCTCTGAACATCATCTGGTCTTATTGACATGTGTTAATACTGTACGTGACGAATTATTTTTCATCGATTGTTTACCCGTTGGAGGGCCTAACAGTACGACCTGTTCAGCATGTTTATCTAAAAGAAGGCATATAAAAAAGTGCTCTATTGTGACATAGATGCGCTGTTTAGTCTACTAAAACACAATCCTCTTGTTGATGAGCGAAATGTTAAGAAAATCACATGTACACATCTGTGGTTCGTCATTACACATTGGATGAGAGTGAGTTGGCAAAACGAAGTGCATTCAAAATCGTCTCACAGTGTTGCTTATGAAGAAGAAATTAGGCTCAGTGTAGCTCTAAGCAAAATCTATTTTGCAGCAAAGCTACGTGCTCAGTTTGATTTCATAACGATTTTGCGCCATCATTTGAAAGATACATTGCCTGTTCATGCTGCCTCTTACTACGTATACCATTTCGTTTGTTCCTGTGGAACGAGCTGTGTAGGCCGCACGACACGGCGATCATCTCAACGCATTCAGGAGCATCATCCGGTGTGGCTAACTCGGGGCTTCTCAAATATTATGTCCGTCTTCTATCGTTACGCACCTAATGAAGTCCAACCACTCAGTAGATCCCAGTGACTCAATACTTTCTGTTTACAGTCAAAACAGATCAAAGAGTGCCTGTTGGCAGTGGCAGAAGTCATAACCATCCGCTTACTCTACCCCTTCTGTGTACTCAAAAACGCTTCGTCAAAACATTGAATCTTCCGTAGCCTAGTGTCCACGTCCGGACCGAACACGCTACATAATCATGACCATTATCTTAACAGCATCGGTAATTTGTATAGTCGACGTGATCTTTTTGAAACTGATAAAGAACCGTCCGATCCATTACCGCGCCTTTTCTCACACGTGAGTAACCCAAATAATTATATTTGGCCTGAGGATGAAACACCGATTACATGTTTGTTCACTACGCGTTCTTCTTTTCTTTGCATCCCTAAATGAGAATTATTTGTCATGGGAAAACAAGCCATTTACGTGGAGAGTTTAGCTCTATTGCAAAACATGTCTCGCGCTATACAATGTCAGCTTTTCAGCTTTGTGATCCCCTACTAATACAAATGTATACTTTAGGTACATTTGAACAGAGAGAAGAGAGATAAGTCACAACCATGAGTTTGGTGCGCATTTTCAGACGATACTTCTAAAATTTGTCTAAAGAGGTCAAGTCGATTTGGGGGCACCATGTAAATCCAAAATGTAAATGGGTGAATAGCGTAGTAAGTATATTTGATTGTGGATTTTTCACAATGGACGATAGCCAGTTTGGTCGAACAACCTGACAAGTCATCTGTACAAGAAAATACTAGTTTCAGGTGAAACCTTTCCGGTTTTAAAACGCAAAGAAAAACTAACCTATCAATGCTCACGAGGTAGCACACATATATACGATGTCTAACATCCGGTTAAGCGAAGTGTTTAAACGATGAATGAGGGTGTGCTAAGATATGCAATGTTGATCACATTAGAACTGTCAACACAACAGTCCTATCTTTTCAGTCCGTCCAATTTGGGCGTGGAATTACATTGATTGCAAAATTCAGTAATCGGTTGCGTTCAACATAGTTTTCATTGCCTTTTAGAGAGTACGACTGAATGTATGAATGTGTTCACGGTCACATGTTGCATTGTCAACATCCTCGTCTAATAACTCCAGAATGACATTATCATTTTGGATTACTGATGAGTATTTGGGGATTTGGTTAATTTCAAATTGAACATCACTCACAATTGATCGCAGCTGTCGCATTCCCATAGACTTTCCAGTCGGCCCCTTTCGAACAGCGGAAGCACTAGACTCGAGTTTCGCTCTCATTAGAGCTCGTCAGTAGTGCGTATCATCGCCACTGCCGGGACTTGAACCACGGACACGCTGTTCATGAGGCAACCGTGTTTACCACTGCGCCATTGACCTCACGTTAGGCACGACCGAATTATCATATGTGAACGCTCAACCACTTTCGCTTGTGAGTAATGATCAGGTTGCCCGATCGTCTCGAAAGGGAGACAAAGTTACTGTCTGTTAACTCCAGTCGATAACCCCGCGATTAGGACTTCCTAGACAGTTCGAAATCTCCGATCTCATTAAACCTGCTAGGCGGTTGCCTCATGAACAACGTGTCCGTGGTTCAAGTCCCAGCAGTGGCGATGATACGCACTACTGATGAGCTCTAACGAGAGCGAAACTCGAGTCTAGTGCTTCTTTTCGAAAGGGGCCGACTGGGAAGTCTTTGGGAATGCGACAGCTGCGATCAATTGTGAGTGATGTTCAATTTGAAATTACCATTTTGGTTCAGTTTTAACATAATGCATTTCTGGCAGGGATTTTAATGTCGGTTTTGATGTGAGCACATAATGTAAAGATTGAGGTAGTAGGATTTTATGATTATCTGACAAATAGTGCGGATTCTGTTCGCAATCACAACTTATGTCTAGTAAAACAAAGAGGCAGACCGAACATTGGCGACGGTTTTCTTAATCCGCCTGTAAACTTTGGTTGCACTTTTCCACGAAATATATACGCATTGCCCTGGGACTGGCTAATATCCTTCCGTTACTGAAGGTTACAATGAAAGTTCAAGACGTCACACTAACAATAATGGCTTTTTAGGACATTTTCTTGTAAGTTTTATCGTTGTAGAATAACTCCCTCCACTTGCATCGATCTAACCAACATACCTCCCGATTCACCGTCTACGTGTAGCTTAACCTTTTACTTGGATAGAAAATAAAAAAACAATCGTCTCTGTTGCACACAATTCAAACATATGGCAACAAATGTCTTCAGTTTCTACTAGTGAAGTTTTCAAACAGAACCCTGTCTTCTATCTTTGAAAATTACCAATAGGGGACATTTTCGAAATTTTTAAAATTTCAATAACTAGTTTGTTCAGCAGTTTCGTGAAATATTTTGTCCGGGAAATCTGTTAAAACCGCTTTTGAATCACAAGTTTAACTAGTCAAGTTTTTGTTGACCAAACATCCACTCAGATTTCTGTTAAGGTGAGTTTTTCCGTTTTCTTTTTGGGCTATAAGCGTTTCTTGCCAGTTCCGGGAGATTGTTTCCATTTGTTTCATCATCCTACACTGTTGCTTATCTTTACAGAACTTGTAAGCTGGTTAAAAACGACCTTTACTTAGTGTGTTGTATGCTGTCAAATTTGGTTTTTCTTTTCCGGAAAAGGAAAATACCAGTAACATGCTGATGATTTCTCAAGCTTATTGGCTGTTATCGAAGACATTCAAGGCCTAAATGGTTTTGCTTTTATCGTACTGCAGATAAGCCTCAAATGTTTGTTGTCGTCTCGAGTCTTTTCTCCATTTGCATTGAGTTTCCAATCAGTTCGTTAGATCAGTACGTCACACCTGAGTGTAGTAAATCCTTTGTGTCTGATCCAAGTGAATTTATTGCTGTCCTTCACATTGAGACTCATCGACAGCTGCCTCAGTATTTTCATCATCTCAGTTATTGATCTTGCTGACTCGTTAATGATAAAATTAGCTACATTAAATGGTTTATCACTATTCACTAGTATCCATCTCAACGGTCTTATCGTTTTGTAACGATTGGCACGGTTCTAGTCTATCGTAATCTTCATAAGAAAGAATGTATTGCATATATGGTCAGTAGTATTATGTTTCCTCCTAAAAATGGTAGTAGTCAGTGGACGCAGAACACAAAATGTGAAGGTGAACGGTGGTTTAAAGCACCGGGAAGAAAACTTCAAATGATTATTTGAGATGATGAAGGGCGCACAACTGTGATCACAGCCGGGGAGTTCCCGGTCAGTCTACTCAGACTTCAGATGTGCTCATTTTAGAGCATCTTAACAGCGTGAGTTAGACTCCAGTCATATTTTTATGAAATAACTGCTTGATCATTATGTCAATTGCCTAACATGATCATATTAAAACGTTCACTTTTTCTTTGAGGCGGGAAACTGACAATTGTCGTCGACCAAAAAATCGATCTTATGTATCTTACTGCTAGCTGGCGCAGAGTGACTTACTGTTGGCGCGACTTTTATTTTCCTCGCAGGAGTTGCACATTCCATTAATTTCACAAATACAGAGTTCAGTCGCATCGAAAGTAGGTGTGTGTTTGCATGTGTGAATATCGAAACAATTTAATTAGTCAGAAGATTAACTGAAATTATCTTGTGTATTTTAGTTTTGTCCATTGCCATTCAGTCCACTGGTGCTCGCTATTCAGAACGTGAGATAAATGATGTTCATATTCGTTGTTGTGCAAAATTAGCTGAATCGAATTGTTTTCGGTTCAAGTAATGCCTATCTACTACCCAATCTCCAAATAACTAATTCGTGCACGAATAAGAATTTTTTTGGCCTAAGGCAACTAATCAAGTTTGGAACGACAGATCGCACAGTTTGCAGGTCCATCTGACAGTTAACTGAAAACAGTTTATTTTCAGCACTGATAACTGAATGTGAGCAGAATTAATCTCCCGCAATTTAAAACAAAACGAATAAACTGTAAAGCCTAAACTGCTTGATGAATTAAGCGCTTCATGCGTTCTCATCAATCAAAAACATAGAAGGTAACATGCATTCTGACAGAAGTAAACGCTCCGTGTTTGTTATTCTTATGTAACCAGAGGGTAGAGCCATCACAATTAACAGTCACATGTTTTTGATAAAGCATAAATAATGTTTGCTTCATTACGATTTAGAAATGTCAGGTGACCCCACGAGATCGATACCAAACCTATAAACTCTTAAGTTCATTGGTCACTGTAAAAAGAGAGGGATCAAATTACTTTTGACTTTTTGTTTTTGCGTTGAACGAGGTACAGAAATGGTTAGAAGTTTTGCAGATACGAAGAAGGCAGTTTTGTGAATGAATGACTGAATAAAGATAGAAGCATTAACCCGCAACGTGCCAATAAATTGAAGAAGTCGAACGGCACAACTGACAAGACAAGGTGGACAGAAGACAATAAAAGTAGACTTACACACAAGCACTCTTCAACAAAATGCAAGCTGACATGCTAACACACACAAGTACTCGGCGATTTGCATGGATACGTTAAGGAAGATAGTGGAACAGTAGTGTCAGGTTATCTCCACAAGTTGATCACATAGTGCAGGCCAGCGGAATAATGCAGAGTGGGATGATGCGTTGCTGAGTGCATTACTGTATTCGGGCTCACGATGAAACGATACACCATAGATAATATTTCATGATGAGATGGACACATATTCTTTCTTACATATTCAGTCAGTTGCATTCACGTCACAGTGTCTGCGCCGCATGTGAACTGGAAAAAGTCGACTCATTCTGGTATTACTGGGTCTAAGTTATATGTGAAACCCTTCGACTAATGGCTGCCCGCAAAAGAGCAATCACAGGTCTGATGACAGGAGTCAATGCATTTAAAGGATTAGTATGGGAAATGGCTACCTCTGAATGATTGATCATGAGATTTTGTTTCTGTCTAAAGTGTAATATCACCAAGTGGACTATTTATCTCATCACTCCTACGTGTCGTTGACGTACAGGTGCATTATTATTTCAGCAGTGATTGGTATATCAGGAGTAAATGAAACGGAGCGGATGACCTGGATGGACGCTGGCAAGAAATCACAGTTGGCTGATGACCAGTCCGCTAAATGATTGGTCGGCCTTACGTTAAGTCCGAGTTCCATCAGACCACAGTCAGCCACCCATATTCGTTGGGACTCGTCAGTGGTGTAGAATTGTCAACTCACTCACACATTACAGGAAAATGTGGGTAGACTCAGCAGTCGACAGCGCTACCTCATCAGCTTTGATCAGAGTTACGAGGTATCACCGAATCTTTATTATAAAACGTACTTTAATTTCGCCTAGGATTCAAAACTAAACTAATTGTGCTCACGGAAAGTAATTTTGGAAGTTATCGATTGATTTGGACAACAATGGAAATAAGGCCAGATAATTTCTTACATCCTCACTGTAGGAGTACACCTGTTACCAAACCAGTGAACTGAGTCAAGGATAAGAAGTCTGGAACGAGCAACTTATATGGTACGAACTTTTGAATTTGAATCTTGCTTGCGACACAGCACTGAAAAAGTTTTGGTGAGTTAAATTTCACTAGTTCCGTTAAAACTCTAGAAGAGCAGGCACGTCACAACAGTAGGTCTTCAAATCTGTGTTTCTGACTGCGTCACATGCTAGGATATACAACTTTGTCTCTGACATCTGTCATCATTCCGCCATAAACAATATTGAATTCATCCACATCTCACGTAAATTTCCTGGCTCATTAATCCGTTCTTCTAAAGGCAGACATGACTTTATTTCATCAGTGGATGTATTCTTCTGTATCCAAGTTACTCCGTCATACTAACGTTAAATCGAATATTCCAGGCCAGTTCATTTTAGGGAACACTTCAGGCTTCACGACCTTTCACCCTATCGTTAAATCTCCCATAAGTGATTATTTGTACTTTGTTATCCAGGTTGACCTAAGTCAAGAGACATGCCCATATTAGCCGTTTTATCTGAGCTCTTGTTACAACGTACTCTGCATTAAGGTGCCTCCCGTGATCTAAATTTTGTTTATCGTAAAATGAAGCTTGAAGATTACAATAAACCAAAATGGCACTGCATTGAAAGTACTCAGACTGATCTGGAAGTCATGCGTTGTTGGTCATTTCTGGCCTGCTGATGAACACGTAGTCAGAGCAACAGAGTTTTTAACCTACGAACAATCTCGTATAGTCGTGAACACGTTTAAACAAACCGGCTTCTCATACTGTCTCATTGGATCCTCAGGCGTTGAGCATTTTGGTGCACTGACTACAAGATTTGGAAAATCAGGTTCCAGGTTACGCATTGAACCCAAATATATTTGTAAATAACAGCATACATGAAAGGTAAGCTGAAGATTATTCTTATACTGAACGTCCTAAGAGGTTAATTGGAACAGATACCAGACTAATTCAGAAGTGTCTTCTCTCTACATAAAACTAGGAATTATGTGAAGGACTATGGCATCCACCTACTGATTATCTCAAATCTGCTGGAAACTGTCGAAAAATACGGCAGTTGGAAATATAATTCCAACGTTTATAACGTGGTGCTTTGAAATGTAATTCGTTAACCATCTGAATTGCACCAATTAAAACATTCTCATGTTATACGCCAAGCTCGTCTTCTGAATATCGTGGAACCCTCACTCAGAATGCACAGCAACAATGAGTTATTGTATACTTCACATCATTCACAAGGAACTCTCTTCATTAAGAGCGCTTTTCTATTTCCTTGCCGTAGTATTTAGTCGTGACAACTGTAACACAGTGAATGATATAGTGCAAACGGAAAGAACTTTTACGTTACAGATCTGCCATCTTAAATCGTGATAAACATAGGGTATTTACTCTAAATGCCTGAATCATATTATCGAAAATCAATGGCACAGCTGTGTTTCAATTTCTCTCTTACTTAAACCGATTCACCCGAACCTGTCATGGGACAAAAGTGACGCATTTGATATCGTAAACAAAATAGACAGACTCAATAAAATAATGAAAACGTGTTTAAAGCAAACGGTAAACAGAAGTAATACATCACTGTAAGTAGTAATACTAAAATTTGACGCAGTAGAATTGTCAACAGCTAATGGAAACAGCGGGTGGTACAGAATTTGTCTAAGGAAAGTTTGATACCACTATGGCGCAGGCGTCAACAGAGCTGTCCGAAATGATTTTCCACTAAATAACTTAGTGCAGTGAATAAAAACGGAGTAAAGAAGACGCAATCTGCTCTTGATTATCGGGCCAAGTACAGCACAACAAACATGAAAACAGTAACCAGGGTGAGTGAGAAGATCTATCAACAGAGGCTATTCACCCTGGGTACTGTTTTCCAATGTATCACATTGTAATTAGCCTGATGATCAGTCATACTGTGCAAGTCTTGTTCCTTACGTTGCTATTCTCGTGAGTTTACCAAATGTTTCCAAGCGATCTGTTACAGTGAGTTACTGTATTTGGTGAACTAATGAATAGACAACCGTTTGATTAAGTAATTCAAAAACTATATTTACACTCGACCAGCGTTACATGGTCTGTGTCGACATGTCAATCAGGATTGCATTTGCTTCCCATCAAAATTTAAATTCGACAGCGTGCAGTGGACTACTCTTAACGTTTGGTTTTACTCAGTGATCCAAACATCGATGATTCCTGCTGACATCGTGCCAGAGTAGCTATTCTGCTGATGTATCCTGTGTGATTATGAAGAAGTAAGTATGTAGTGGCTTCAGGAAAGCGCATAAATACTGATGTTACACAAGTCGTTATATGGAAATATTCACCAGTTTGGTCTGCTATTGACTACTGATTAAGTTCCCACGATCGAACTCATTAAGAACAAGAGAAATGCTATATAGGTTGATGTTAACAAGTTGTTCGTTGTCCCCACTAATGAACACAAAACACTCGAATATGTAAAGCATGTAGATAGCAACTACAATGAAGTTCGTTATGATTGGATTTCAGACTGAAGAAGTGACTGGTGTCAATTTATGGCATGCACAGTGAGCATGTTAAAAACTTGTGTCCGTAGAGCGGAGCAAGATTATTGGTCAACACTGTATAAAGGAACGCAAACGAACTACATGTTTCAGCAAGCAGCCAGACATTTTGTTCATTTGCGTTGGACACCACCAAAATTCGGTTATAAATGTATCTTCTAACCAACCTACTGCTTGGATGAGCATAAAACCCGAACTTTCCCCTCGTTAAGATTGTTAACCTGTACATCCTTTTCCCGCAACCAAGATTTCAATGCCAGTGAACTATCTCATGAGATGGGCACGGTGATAAGTGTGTCCCACGTTAGACACTGTCGAATTATGGTGGTTAAATATTCGAGAATATTTCTCAACGGCTACTGTTCTTCATGATAAGACATGGTGACTGCCGTCGTAAATGACTAAGAGGCTGTAAATGCGTAATTAGTAAGTGGACTCAGCATGGTAAATTGTATTTATTCTTTCAGGGAAATCTGTCAATTATATTTTGAGTCGCCGGTGAACGTGGTTGTATAATGAGGCATGGAAAATTATTTCTACATAACGTGAGTGTAGTAGTGCAGTGACAACGCGACAGTTTCAGGAGAACGGAATTTTTGTAGCTCATGGTTTGAGTGGATAGACCTCAATGTTGAGCTCGAACTGAGGAAAGACTAGAATACAACGTCTGTTTTCAAAAGGGGTAGGGTGAACAGGCCTCTCAAATGCAACAGCAACTGTCTAGCGTGAGTTGTGTTCGATCCATACTAGTTAAAATACCACCTAGTGGACCATATTCATTTAGAGTTATAAATGACCTTGCAACAGAGGATCGTTTATAGCTCTCCTCAAAAAGCTGAACGGCTTGAGTTTATCGAAAGTCAGATTATCGCAACAAACGTAAATCCTGCAATACAGTTGGCGTTGGTTTAAGTATATCCTGCAGGTGGTTTATAATGATTTGTATTTGTTTTCAACTCAGCGTAGTATTACGTTTACAATCAAATGTACTTCATAGAAATATTTTTCTATGTAATCTACCGACCTGCTTGCAAATGTGATCGCGTCTCTATATGAGCAGAACACGAAGCTTCCTTCAGCAACAAAAATTCTGATGTATATTCAAGTCGTTGAATTTTACGACGCGCTGACGGATTTCGAGGTCAAACCTTGTCAGTCATTACGCATATGATGGAACCATGCCTTGATGTTCACGCAAAAATCGCGTGCTCAACGTGCTACTTCTCAGATGAGGCCGCAGGCCAGCAATCCGTCTAAATAACATGTTAACTTAGATCCTTTTCTAATATAGAGTTAACAATATTCAACTACTTCAGATTATACTGTTTAGCATTCATGATTAGAGTGTATCAGCAAAATGTCAACAACTGGCAACATAGGTTTTTTCCTGATCTATGATCTGTCGTTTAATGACCAAAATCACTGACAACGTAGTGAACGACTTTCGTGTCTTCTAGTGCATCCGAATCAAGTCAGCAATAAATATCCTTCCCATAGAGAACACATCTTCATCCAGTCCCAAAATAACATGTTTTGCTGACAAAAGTAAGTAAACTTAGTATGATAAAAGTGCATGTGACTATTTACTCAGTCATACCGTTTAAACCATACATTCGGAGGCTGCGCGAGTTATTACATTTCCCCACCTAAACAAAAACGAGTTCCATGTATATATATATATATCGTTAAACAAACGTTGTATCTGTTCAGATGAAGTCAAGGAATTTCTACTTTAAGAATGGTGAAAAAAAATTTGCATTAACTGCAAACTCAGTTGCCGAGTCTGGGAATCCGTTACAAGGCGCTTGGTGCGAACCTAACAATAGACCTTTCAATGGAACAAAATTACAGCCTTAATACGAGTGCTATCGTGATAATCAACCAACATCGATGTGCAGCTAACGATAGACATATGTACCATCGTTTATTCCGGACAGAGAAAATTATCCCTTTAATAAAATGCTTATTTTTATAGATTATTGAAAATTCTGGGTTAACCATGGCTTTGTTCTTTTTAAAATTGAGTTTTATCCGTTAACAGAGCGATGAGTAGATCGGGTGTGGGAAGTAAAGTTTAGTACCACTGATTTTCAGAAAAACTCCTGGTCTACAATCACAACCAAACCAACATTTCACATGTCAGTACTGTTTTCCTTAACGAATATGATTCATCAAAGTTTTAATAACCACTTCGAGGTTGTGTACATCGGTCCACGAAAAGGGCGTAGTGTAGCCTTTCCCCTTTGAGCCTTCAGTCGAGCTCGCAATACAGCAAGTTCGTGATGGGAGTGGTTTAGAAAATTTCGCTGGTGAAAATGATAGTGGTGAACGGAAACTTGGAATTCTTCTTCAAACGTTTTTATGACTGATAAATATTTTTCAGTTTTGTTCGGTAGATTTTTCATGCGTACTTGCTCACAATTTAACCACAAATTAATTATAAATGGTTTCATGAGAACGACAAAGTAGCGAACAACACTTGTTTTCTGTGTCTGATCATCAGGCTAATTACAGTGCAATAAACATGAAAACATTATCTGGGTGAGTCAGAAAAACGGTCAATAGAGGTTATGGACGGTGTGTTTGTTATCAGTTACGCATTCACTGTTCCAAATCGTGGGCTTCATTGATTGTCGGCCAGGGGAGTGCGTGAACACCATACTGTGTGGTTGAATGGTAGTGTGGTTAAAGCGGTGACAAGCAGGATTGTTGCTCATTTAATTGACCCTGATTATCCTGTTAGTAAGAAAGATTGCTTACCGAGGGCCAAGGGATCGGCCAAAAGGGTGAGATTCCGAATGTTGACCGTTGCTGAGGCTATTAGTATCCGATTACGCAACCTTGACCTCTGCGCTCAGAAGAAGTTCGAACGGACACTTAATGTCCCCTGGGCTACAATCAATGGAGTTCACGACTTGAAACCGTGATTGCGTAACTGATAACAAAGACGCCGTCCATTACCTCTATTGACCGTTTTTCTGACTCACCTCAGGTAATGTTTTCATGTTTATTGTGTTATAATTAGCCTGATGATCAAACACAGAAAACAAGTGTTGTTCGCTACTTTGTCGTTCTCATGACTTCAGTGGGTTTGTTCGATATTTACTGATGATGTCTTTGATGGATCGTGATAAAATGCGCGTAGGTAAGTGTTACAATTTCTGTTGATTATCGGGATGATACACTCATATAAGTACACAAACAACACAGTCTGTCGTCTTGATTTTCTCTTCTTGATCCAGTTAATTTTCTTACTGGCATAACTACCTGCACGACACCTTCCCAATTTAGATGAGATAACGTAGACTTAAACTGGATTCGAACCGGTGACAGCAACAGTATATTCGAAAGCTACAAACGCACAGCCAGTTGAGCTAGTCTTTGACATTGGCAATCCTGAACATTCATGTTTGTAGGTGTTCACCCACCCGTTTCATTGCCTCATCAGGAATCCACGAAACAATTGGGGGAACCGGTTGCTCCAGTGGAATTTCCCAAGGGCTTCATCGAGCAATTCCTGAGAGCTCGTCGTAATTTCGCAGCTCAGCAGGTGGAGCACTCGTCGCAGTTGGGCATCCTTTTTCCGGTATTGATTCAAATCCAGACGAAGCACAGATGTTTCCCATTTGAGAGACGTCCTAATTAATACATCTGCCAAGCCATTTGTTACTTCTATTCTCACAGCTGCTTCATAAAAATGTGATCAGCAAATAACAATAATCACCTTCGCTTATCGGGTCGGATGTCTGATTTAGTTAATCCGACTGACGCGATTCTGACAGGCTAAAAATAAACCTATAAACGCTGGTGGTTTGTGATAATTTAGCACGCACTCATGATACAAGCTTTCATGCAAACACACTTTCCACAAAGTGTGAATCCTCGTGGCTTGTGATGCACTTCACAAAGTGATTAGGTGCTTTGTTTAAAGTAGCTTACTCACGAGTAGTGCGATATATTACACATTATCATTGACTCTAAGCATTATTCTGTTTAAATTACTTATTCAGGACATTAAAACTTCTGCTTGCGATTCTTTATTGTGATCTGCTATACGGAACGTCATTGAAAAACCGCAATTCTTTGGAGTATTTTCATTCACAACGCAAGCAGAGATTAAATAAGTTGTATCTAGCTATATGTACTGTGTTTCGTAAATATGTGGTAAGCAACGGGAACAGCGGATTTTCACAGAATTTCTTACTTGTTCTCATTTGATTTTCTTTTACACCCACTTTCATTCAACGATGGTACCGCATTATGACTGCAAGCAGTCGGAAAGTCGTAGTTCATCACCGACACATTGCTGAAGCACTGTATCGATAGTATGATTGGACGCACCAATCGGAAAAATGAGGTGAGTAGTCGGCTGTGGGTTGAAATGAGCGGTGGTCGTCGTGTAGATGAGTGATTTCTTTACGTCACTGAACACTCAGACTTAAAATAACGCCTTTTTATAACCGCGAAGCAGATGGATAAATGGTTTCAAAAGTTATGAGCAGTGAGGACGAACGTTGATAATAGTTGACGATTCCAATGAAACCCTGAGGCTTCTTAATGAAATCAGGAGTGGAACATCCATGCAGCGCTTCCATCTGGGTGTCCACGGTATTAAAGTCATTTGCATCATATAAAGTCTCCAAGAGATTCAAAGGAGGAGATGTCAAAAACTCACTTTGCCAAGTTGGCAGAAATCCTGTATTCATGTTTATTCGGAGCACCACAGGATTTAGACCACGCACAGCTTCATCCATAGAACGTTGGAATGCTTATGCTTTATTTCCAAGGCCGAAAGGCATTCGAAGATACTCTTACAAACCGAATAGGGTTTTAATCGCAATGTTGCGTATGTCCTCTAGCGCATAGGAAATTTATTGGTGTGCATGCGTCAAGTCGATTTGGGGAAAAATGCCCTTGGATTATACGACCAAAAAGTCGTGGATGTGACTAGTGGAAAAGCGATCAGGAAGTGTAGTTTTGTTGGGGGCTCGACAATCGCTGCATGACATTCAGTTATCGAGTGTTTTCTTTGGGAACAAATGCAAGAAGAAAGATCATGCAGTCCTGGATGGCCAGACAATACCAGTCTTATATATATCAGTCTAATATATACCAGTCTACCAGTCTATACACAGTATAATTTATATCGCAAGAACGTTGAGCCTACTTTCGGCTTTTGACCTGGTTCCACACAAATAAATTCAGATGTTGATAAAAATTTTGGTGAGTAGACGGTGACTGTCATTGATGGGATTAACCTAAAGATACAAACTCAGTTTCGTAAGAAATACTTGAAATTTAATGAAAGTGGTAAGCCTTTTCAAGAGATTGTGGAAAATGCAGGCTTTAAGCCCACCACCGGCAGTAATGGACAAAGTCGGTGTAACTGTTACTCCGTTGGTTCCAAGCGCCTACGTCTTCCTGACATCCCCTTAACTACAATCTTGCACAAAATTATTACCCTTCTTTGTCAAAAGGATTAAGTTTAAAAAACGCATCGTCCTACTATGTGTTCATTATTATACCACTAGGCACGAACTAACAGTTTCTCTTAGTCAATGAATACTTGTCAGTAAGTTTGCTAAAACTCTGCACTCCCTTTAAAATTGATTAAATTTGTTCAACATAGAAATTTTCATGTAATCCTAGAGATACAATTCTCTACCAGCATATCAAAAATATTCTCACTCAAGTGAAAAGAGATACGGAAAAAAAATGGTTTAACCCATACATTTGTAAGAGGTGGTTGAAATGTTGTTCGCGGTTTTACTGAACAGTAGTTTGGCAAATCTGATATCGTGGAAGAAATGCAGTTGTGAATAAACAGGGCTTCGTCTGCTTTCGAATCAGAGACAGAAACGGCATGTTAAAACATGGCAAACGCCCCACCAGTTAACCTATGAAACCAGACACTGAGCTTTGCAGCGTTTTGTACAGTATTTTCTACTTCATACTTCTCGTTGTTATTCAAACTTTTCACTTTCCTGAACATCACATGTACAGCCGATGTTTGAAACAAGCTAATCGAGCTAATCACCAATCAATAAATACAAATCACGCTTCTCGGGTCGCAAACCTTGCGTTCTCTCTGCGTCCAGTATCGCTAGTAAGCGGAGTTTTAGAGAGTTGGAAGTTAACTGAATCAACCGACCATTGCGGCTAATTTCCTTATTTATCTGTCGTCGGAATTATCTCAGCTGTGGCCTTTAAGATTACTTAGGAACAACACGACAGATTGTATCCATTGGATACTGCATTCGGTGTAGTGGAATTCTAGACCAGTGCACCTTAACGAACTATTGTGAGTCAGGTGCTTTCATTCTCATCACCCTTTTGATCTCGCATTCACACCTGAATTTTATATTGTGTTTAGATCCATCACTTAAATTGGTGAGCCCGACGTTTTTTACATTTGCATATTGAACAACTCTATCTTTTTTGATTCCGTTGCCTATAAGCTCTGAACTCCCAGTATTTTGCAATGATTTCTGACTTCGACATAAGTTTATTTTCAGACAAGGCTATCAATCTTAAATTACCTGCCTTTGGTATTTCCAACCCCCGCGTTTGGTTCACTCAGGTGGAGGCATTTTTCCGTTTTTGTGAGATTACTTCACATGCCACAATGTTTTCCTTCGTGGCTACGCAGTTGCCCACTGACATTGCTTCAGAATTAATTGATATACTCGACCCTGTGTTAGACGAGTGCCCACACGATAAACTCAAGACATCAGCTTTAAAATATATTTCAGCGTCAGACGAGGCATAGCTGCAACAGTTACTTTCCGGTGTCGAGTTGGGTGATCGCACCTCCTCTCAATTAGTCCACCATGAGATCCCTGGTCGGCGACAAGAAAACAGGTGAACCCATCCTTAGACAACTGTGGACCAAGTGCCTCCCACTCAACACCTCGATCATTCTGTCAGTACAAGACTCCGACATACCCTTAGAAAGGTTAACAGATATGGCGGATAAGGTTCACAAGTGTTTCTTCCAGCGTTCCATCAGCTAGGTGTGTGACCCTTCTCCTCACGTTGACCCACGGCAAGATAGGCTTGATAACCTCCTACGCCAGGTGTCACAGCCAATATTCACCGTGAATAACTTAGCTGAACGCCTAATGAAGGACCGTAACTCCACACGCACACTCGACCCGTTCTCGTCCGCGACCTTTCACATCTAAAGCCGAAAACTGTAACATTTGTTACTACCACAAACGTTTTCGTGAAAACGGTCGCAAATGCACACAGCCATGTGCACATGCCAGTCTGCTTCCTGAGGGTACATCAATGAAACGACCTGACCAGCCAGTAATGGCGACGGCTGCCGCTGCCCACATCAACAGTCGCCTATTTTACGTCCAACACAACTCTATTGGATTTTGCTTTCTCATCGACACCCATGCCGAGTTCAGCGTTATATCCTCAGGCAAACTTAAACGCGATCGCAAACCCGCAGATTACACCCTGCAGGCGGCCAACAATTCTAAAATCGCGATCTACGGCCAACATTTGTTGACGGTCGACCTCGGACTGCGCCGAAATTTCTCCAGGATTTCTATCATTGCTGACGTCCAACACCCAATCATCGGCGTCGATTTCGCCACGAAGTACAGTTTGGCTATTGACCTCAGTCGACGGAAACTAGTAGATAGCACCACTACTTTGTGCTTTCAAGACAAAGCCACCACCATCAACTCGATCAGACTTTGAACGGTTTTACTGGAAGCCAACCAGTATACGTTGCAGCTGGAACAATTTCCCGGAACCTACCAACCAGCAGCCAAAGACGATGTTGTTCATCACATGATCACCAAGGGACCACCCATGTTCGCGCGTCCACGTCGGCTGCCTTCAGAGCAACTGAAGATCGCCAAAGCGGAATGTGCGGAAATGCTGCCTCTTGGAATCATTCGTTTCTCAAACAGCTCGTGGTCATCACCTTTGTACATGGTCCTCAAGAAGACAACGGGAGACTGGAGACCGTGCGGCGACTACCGAGCGCTGAACAACGCCACTGTGCCGGATCGCCATCCCATTCCGCACGTTCATGACTCCTCCATTGGCTTACATGGAGAAAAGGTCTTTCCCAAATTAGATTTGGTCAAGGCACATTACCAGATTCGTGCGGCCCCCGATGACATCGCGGAGACAGCGATCACAACTCCATTTGGCCTATTTTAATTTGTTCGTATGCTCTATGGTCTCAGGAACGCCGCCCAAACCTTTCAACGCTTCATCGATCAAGTTCTACGCGGACTAGACTTTGTGTTCCTCTACACTGATGACATACTGGTTGCCAGCAACAGTGAGGAGTATTTTATTTGAAATCTGTCTTCGGGCGTTTAAACCGTTATGGCGTTACCAATAACACAGCCAAATGCGTCTTCCGTGTCTCTTCCATTGACTTTCTTGATCATCGCATCGACAAAGACGGCATCAGACCACTACCGGAGACAACCAATGCCATTACGGATTATCTATTGCCTCAGTCTATCAAAAGCCTTCGTCGATTTTGCTGGAAGTCCAGCGTCATCGATTGCCGAACACTTCACGATAACACGTTACAGGAATGACCGAGTAAACCCACTCAAGATGTTGTTCTTAAATTTACTGGCATCTTGCAAAACAGTACCCATCCGAGCTTATCAGCTAACGTTGTGAACATAAAACTAGCCATGTCAACATATCGATTTGTCTTGGTCCTGAATACTTAACACTTACAGCGGTTGTAGGCCTATCTGGAGAATGTTAATCCGTACTTGTATGAGATATACAACTTACATGTTCCACGTTCGTGAGTGACTGTAGTACACAAAACGTCAATACACTGCAACATGTCTTCTCTTCTGATGAAGTGGCTAAAGAGAACTTAGTGTTTCAAGTCCTTTTGAGAAGCAAACAGTATGGTCTACCAAAATCTTTTCATAATTTATTCACTTATGCATACGGGATTCACTTCAATACATCCCAGTTCATGAACATTCGTCAATCACATCAATCTGACATCGTTGCCAACTGACTTACATACGGGATTTAACTCGCTGAGTAAAACTTGGAACTGAAAATGAGATGGACAATATCCGGTTTCGGAACACGTCGGTAGATTGGTATTTGAAGCTTCCACCGGTGAAATGTCAGTCTACAACGTCCAGAGCTGTGTGGACTAAATGTCAACATTCAACTGGATAGCGGTGGTACATAAGAGCAGCCGGCAAGAGTTCGTTCCTTGCTGACCTGATCGCGATACTGCATCAGACGGTGGTTTTCTCCATTCCCCCATCACACTGACTGACTACTATTCCTCAAGGAGAGGATTGATCATGCTGATTTAAGCAAATAAATCTCTCAACTTAAGGAATGGTCTGTAACATTTACAGCGTTACTTTGTACATTACCGAATTGAACGACAAAATCAGAGGTGTCTTTCTGTTCCTCTTTCCTATAAATATTCCTTGCTGCGTGTCTACTCGACAGTCTGTCGTAGTTTTTTGCCTTATGAGTGGCTTTTGAATTATTCTTTCATTCGTGTGAGCTGCTAGCCACTTCCTTTATTTTGGGGAAGCATAGTGAGTCACGTTTCTTAACGGATTTACACAGCCGTTTTGAGACAAGTCAAAAAATTAGTGAGAAGTTGCGAATAACTGGTCAGTCGCTTGCTTCATTGGAAGATTCCGACAGGTCTCGGTTGCCAACCAGTTTACATCAGACAACTACCGGTGAATGAATGTCAATCGCAAGAGTGGGCGGAACTGAATCTCACTATTGCAGAAACTGATAAGATTTCCAGTGGTATCGAACACAATTAACCTGGTCCTGGGACATAAAAAAGTGATATGAGAGTAATTCAAAATTAGATACCTAACAAACATCCCTGAAATAACTCCCATTTAAAAAAAATAGGCTAACAGGAACCAGTTGCGAGCGCCACCAAAAGCGCCTAACTATGCTGAGCATTGGACAGCGACGCACCGTCTTTGAGTTAGGCTGTGAAGTGAGTATCTAGCTATACTAAACCATTACGTATATCCAATTGGGATATGCTTACGAAGAACGAAGTTCCAGAATGCGTTACCAGTAAACTCTTTGAAAGAAACTTTTTGTTTCATTGTTCCAAATTCCATTGGAAGAAGTGATGATTTGTAATTCACACGCCAGTAAACTATAGGTCACATTATTTTCATCGCATGATTTTGTCAATCAAAGAACTAAATTTATTCCACCATCGGAATAATTATTCAACCAAATGATTCCGAAGACTGTTCATTTAATCCCTGCTCGCTTACATTACTGCTGTACTCTACACAACACAAAAACAAAGTGAACATAAAAATTAGGAGAGCGACAGAGGAATATAATAGTTAAAATGGTCTAACATGAAGCTACAAACTAAGGTGGATGGACTTGGTGCAGCCACAATGACTTCTCAGAATCAACCTAAAATCACTATGAGAAGGTACCAGATCTTATATTCTGAAAAGTGGCGTTCATTCCGAATGTTCAGAAATAGATCGGCAGTCAGAAATTAACGATACTGATTTTCGCATTAGGAAACTTCAATGGATGTAATTTGAACATCAAATGCAATTGACTGTGGCTTCCGCATTGCGATAGAGGTTTGATGAGTCCCAATTGTGAAAAGTCGGGGCTTTGGCTATATTCGAACCAGTGACTGAAACACCATGTCCAAGCGCGGCAAGCGCTCTATTAAATTCCATTAAGTCCTCTGCGACTTCAAAGAACTCCAGTGGTCATTATATCAATTCACAGGTTTTAGACAAAAACCCACGGTTAGTTTCAAGAACGTTTATCTCACTGCTGAACAATAACTGATACTAATGAGCGGACTTGTCGTCATCCGGTTTCTTACAACAGAATAATTTTGAAGAGATGGTACGTGAACCGTTTTTGCTAAGTATAATATTCTCCTGGTACTGCATGAATTCTCGCAAGTGGTATATTAGTTTTTCGCCAAGTTTAGTCTGTGCCAGTATGATTGACTAACCTTTCGTACTAGTGATGAGAATGTCCACTGAGACATGTGTTGTTCTACTTCAAGTACTTTAGTGCTCACGGACGTTAAATTGCATATGCAATCAACGTAACACAATTAGCATTCCAAAGTTCAAGGACAAGCCAGTCTATCCATTTTTTTATTGCGGGAATTTTTCTCGCTCATGTCAGCCCATAGTGTTTGTTTTCTAAACGTGTCGATTCGTCAACTGAAAAATATAACCGCATGTGTATGTGATTTTTTAGTGACCTGAAATTGAACTCATTCACTAAGTGCAGTAGAACTCATCAAGTTTTTTTTCAATCAAGGGTGAATGGTTGTGCCATCACTTTTTCTTTTTAAGTCATGAACTTCAAGTTTGTGGTCCGAATGATTTGTTTTAAATGTTACTCTCATCAGCTAGGTCAACCAAGGTAAATTTGATAGATTTTGACTCCAATGTTTCCGGAAACATTGCTGCCTAATCAACGTGGTATATGCAGAATAGATTATGCTTGTCATTCTTGAACAGCAGCCTGTAAACACGGAATTAATTGTTATTTACAACCGATTGCCAATAACATTTCTGTAAACTTTCGATCTTAACTCATTCGTTTTAATTTGCTCAGTCAGGCGCAATGTTTTGATGAGATAAATGCGAAAACAGTTAATTACTACTGACAAATTACATTCTGAGGCACACTAGAGTGTCAGCGAATCTCTATTGCTGACATACCAAAGACAGGTTGCAATGAGGACAGTGAAGCAGGAAAAGTGAAACGACAGAATTGATGACGGGAATTCCTTATAAGGACAGCAAGTGACAAACATACACAAGTTTGCTAGTATTTGGCAAGTCATGCAATCATCGCGGTGACCCGTTAATGACAGTAAACAGCTAGGAAGACAAATATTCAGAGTTTGTTATTTTAATGAAAAACGAAACGAGTTCTTTGTGAATAGTCCTCAACCAATCCTCACCGCAAGATGAAATACGTTGTATTTGTTGGTCAAAGAGATGGCTAGTACTTATATGAATTTATATCTGTGAATCAAATAACACTTCTGCTACTAGGATGTGGGAGACAGGAATCTAGAAATGTGTTTTCTATACATTTGTTACTCGAAGTTATGAGCTTAAGTTTCGGATCTATCTAATAAACTAGCTAATGAACTATTCAATAAAATCTGTGCAGTACAATTTAAAGTCTTTGATTAAATGAGATTTACATTTCCGTGTGAAGTTACTGCTGTTCACTGAATCGGTCGTTTAGCTGTAACGGACTATCAGATGAGCCTAACTGTTGCCATACTATAGCAGTTTTCTATGCTGAACTGGATCTTTCGCCACATCTAGTATTCAGGTTTTCTCATCTTTCCCTGCTGCTAGAATATGCCGCCCAAGTTTTGTACTTAAACCGCCGTTAAATCAGGAGTGTGTAGTATAATTTTTCACTATAAAGAAACGCATGGACCGGTCATTCATTACTTTGCATGCTACGATGGATAAATTCATTCTCCCGTAGCATGATTGTTTAATGGAAACACTCACAGCGCCTCCCGATTCATTGCCTGCTAACGAGAATCATGCTCCGTTCAATCTGCCCATGTAGCTTCCCACGATCAAACAGGATTTTTCCATACAATCAATCTACTATTTTCCCTTTGCTACAACCAATCAGACAACAATTTAGCGTGAATCTGTAACAACAAATTTTCAAACAATCCACCCACCAAACGATCTATCACAGTTTCCAACGTTGAAATCTGATCAGTCGTTTCCCAAAACAGAGCTAACTTGTGACGATGTCATTTTGCGTACAGACAAGCAAATCCCGTCATCACTCATCACATAATCGTCTAAATCCTCCTCAACTTGTGAGTAAAATTTTAATCCCATAAAGCATAAATTATGTAGCAGTGGCACAGTAAATGTGTCAGCTTTACTATGTAAGCGCAGAGAAGATGGAATGACGCTTGTAAGTATTAACCAGATCGCCTTACTTCTGTATTTAATATCTAGACTTATTATATGTCCTCTCACCATAACATGTCATTGAATGTCCCATTTAATATTTCTTGTGAAAAATATCATCAGTGTTGAAAACTTACATGTCCCAGTAGACAATACGAGTATCTAAGCGACTTTGAGAGAGAGAAGAGGCAGCCACAAGTCAGTCGACAATACACCATGCAGTATTTGTTGTTGTGCAACATCATGCTTACGACAGGATTTGGATTTCAAGCGATTGAGATCTAGGTAGAAGCAACGTAATCAAAACTTGTCTCCAACAAAATTTTGCAAGCAAAAATGCTGTATCCTCTATTTTAGCTGAACCAGACATAGAGTAAACGATATTAAATTTATAAGCTAGATCGACTGCGTTGCACAGCCGTTTATACAAAAAGAGTAGCAGATTTTTATGATGAAATGAGGTT
The DNA here is from genome assembly GCA_013368495.1 of Paragonimus heterotremus. Lineage (NCBI taxonomy): Eukaryota > Metazoa > Platyhelminthes > Trematoda > Plagiorchiida > Troglotrematidae > Paragonimus > Paragonimus heterotremus. The sequence continues at coordinate 206,812 of LUCH01000204.1, read as the reverse complement.
GACGTTACATCCAGGTTTGTTCCACTTCGGTCAATTAGCTCACATGCTACAGGCTATTGAGTCTAGTCTTTCGCCAGAGTGGTTAAGTGCTCATTTTTGACCAGGTTGATTCGGCGTGGCGTCATTACTGTAACACTGGCGACTGAATGAGGCGATGTGCGGACGCGAGAACCTGGACCATATGTCACAATTCTAAATCCGACGCCACCGTCCGGCGTGAGCATTCACTTATGACCTGCGTGTTAAGCTTGATTCACATATACCAATCATTTGGTGCAACACTTTCAGCGCATAAACGTCTTCTTGCTGCCCGCTGTAGACCTTCTTAGATTTAGTTTCAACGGGTATTTGACCAAAGTGGGCCTATACAATGCAGGTCACGAACACCTGGCCTCAGCTTGGCATGTGAGGATCGGCTTGACGGTATGCTGGAAAGTAGGCAGTTCGCACCAGGGTCTTCATGTTGACAACGTAGGTGACAACTGGCTTGGCAGCAAACAAGAGGCCCAACGTAACGATGGATTTGTGATATCTAACTTGCCGAAATGAAACTCACAAACTACGTAGAAAAGTGGTCTGCATTTCAATCTCATCCACATCCATACGGCAACTTGGCCTCAGCCGTAGGACGTAAGACATTATTTCGTGCATAAACACTGTGCGAATTCCGAGCTTTTACTTCAAAAACACTGACTTCCGCAGATTCATACACTCACAACAGCAAGAAGGCCACCTTATATGGAAGTAACAATCCTGACCTATTTTTTCAGCTACATACTAAACTAAACAAAGTAACGAAAACTCACCGGGGTAATGTCTGAAAAGTCCAAATATAAGGTCAAAACGCGACTGCCGTTGTATGTGGACGGCTTGAAAAATTGTTTCACACAAATAGAATTGGCTTTTTTGTTAGATCAACAAAATTTACTTGATGGCCAGAAATTTTGACTTCCGCTTTGACACGACGAACAAAATTTATCGGGCTGACTTTGCAACCTGTCCACAGGAAGCGCTTCACAACTGATGAAACCGGTTTTTGGGTTAAGTTGCTCAGTTGCCTGTGCATTCGAGCAGCAGATTGAATCAGTTATTCCGTGAAGTGCTCAGCCGTTCGCTGATACAGACACCCATCCATTCCGTTGATGTAGTTATCATTGAGGTTATGGGTAAACTGATAAAAGCTATGGAAATGGGAATAGTTATGTGAGTCAAGTCTAGCTTTGTTTATAACCAACTCCCCCATTTGAAGATAAGGGACAAACTTCCGATGCAATATGTTTGCTGTTCGTAGCAGATGGATAACGATGACTCAGTCAGATGTACAAACGATCTTCCTTAAAATTTGATTCGATGACTACAGCTCTTTTTCATACCACATGGACTGCAGGGTTTTCTAACTTCTTTTGTTATGAACGGTTATAACTGCTTGCAGATTCCGTGAGTCTGTGCCATTTGATACTACTCTGTTTGGATTATCTAAGTAGTGGCGAAATTTCAAAGTCTTCAGAGAGTTTCTACAGGCAGACCAATCGTCAGTCTCTTACTTTGTTGTCCATTCGGGAAACAAAGCGGCTAGCCAGAAAGCAAGAAAGACGATGGGCTAGAAGCGACTATCGGAGTATCGTGTACGCACTACGGCAAAGTGCCAACAGGACGAATGACGACGTACTGCTACCCTGTGTGTGTGAATGCACATCAACCCTGCAAATGAGTGTACGTGTTCGTGGTCCTATGTTTTGACATAACCTGTACGGGAGTTCGTGCAGTGAATAACTTTGCAGGCCGAGCATGTTGTGCGGCCACAACAATTTCAAGTTACCACAAGACCAGTTAGAGTCAGTCCTGCCTATTTGTTGTAATCAACATGAGTAAGCTTGTTCTGCCCACAACAGTCATTGTTGTTAGACACTCCGAACCTCTGGGATGCCTTACTGAAAGTGGGGGTGACCTGATGACAGACCACGATACATTCGTCGTTATTATGGAATAGAGTCAAAGAGCAGGCCAGAATTCATAGGTGCTTCCAGATAGAAACCAATTTAACAAACCTAGGGCTGAAAAGGACAAAACAATTGTAAACGGTGGTGATACCGTAAATCATCCAAACGGCAATTGTAGGGACGGGTTAAATGCCACAAACCGAATGACTCTGTTACTCATTACCCTCAATCCAAATGGAAACGTAAGCTGTGAAGTCTATTCTTGGTTTAAGTAGTTTGTTGTGGGACGTAACAACAGAAACAGAGATAGCACGACAACCTGAATTCGTTTGTTAGCAATTGCATCCACACAACCTGTATGATAAACTTAGTCTTGTTGCTCACAATGGGAGCATTCTAATGGACAGTCGTCGGATGTGTTCGTTCAACTCTTGTTCTTTGTTTACAAACGTTCTTCTTCTAGAAGTTTCTCCGTGAACCTATCGATCAGTTCGATCTTAATTGAACGTGCCGCACAGCTGTTCTGAACTAGGCCTCGATGTCGCTCGTCGTTCACTTCAAAGTTAACGGAGAGTGTGCGCATGTCATGCTGTTGTGATGACCCGAGGTCACATTACCTTACAGTCTCACATGATATCCTAGCCAGAATTTTGTGGATTAATTGTGTGTGGGCCTCTAAAACACCTATACTTATTGTCACCAACTGGTCATTTGGGTTGTCAGACCAGACACGATTGACATTGTTGAGGCTCCACATATGTAACGCTTTAAATTGCAAGGCAAACGCCGTAGACACGGGCACCAGCACACCGAGAGTTATACGACTAAATTAGATCATAATTGTGTGCCCGCCCATAATTGCGTTCAGTCTGCTTGAGATCAGTTACGGAATGTTAGCGGATTAGGTGGAGCAAAACAGAAAAGAATCATAAGGATGTTCTAAGCAGTTGAGTTTTACTGATACCTCCTTAGAGCGACTTCAGACTGCGAAGGAGCTCTGACTCTATGTACGCCCTCATGCTGTGTCCGCTGCCGGTTACTCTTCATACTGTCGAGGTTGTCATGAAAAGCATCCTGCATATCACAACTCCACTTGTTCATAGTGATCATGGGTTACTTGAATTCAGCCGTCTATACGGAACTAGACAGTCTAATCCCCTAAAAAGACTTATCACAAGACAAGTTTCGTAGGGTTGAAAACAGTTTAGTAACGTTGCCAGCAATTATGACGTCATGCACAACTGCCAACAAAACTGAACTGACAATTACTGCTTTGATGACACAAAGCTGCTGATGTCAAAATGTGAAAGAGATCTATGGACCATAATGGCAGATAGTTTGCGTTTGTCTACAACGTGCTGCCATGGCTAGAAAAGCAACAATAATCCTGGACCTTGTGGGTGGAATTTTTGCAATATTCGATCCTGACGACTTTGTTAGCTATGTATTCGCCGCCATAATCCGTCCACATGTCGAAACGAACATACAGGCCTGTCGTCCTTATATTCAAAATGATTTGGCATTTGTTGAATGTGTTCAGCGACTGGCCACTAGAAGAATTCTGGGGATCACGGAAACTATCTTCTCGGAAAGATCGGCAGAATGAGGTCTATTCTCAGTTAATTATAGACATCGTGATGGAGACGTAACTTTTACTTACAAAGTACTGCACACTCCGTCTCACCTACTTTCGCTAAATAAGGATAAACTTTCACGAGGTCACTCGCTGAAACTGAATACCGGAAACGGTAGGTTACCATGTGGACTGAACTGCTTCAAAATTAGGATCTGTTCAAAATAGAAAGCGTTGTCCAACTCTGCAATCATAGCTGAACCGGTTGTCTGTTTCAAATTATTACTCGTTCGGCATATTCGTGACAGACAACTGGCACCACAGGTTTCCTAACCACTGTACAGTTTAAGTGAATTCATTTTTTATTTAATCCAACTCACCTTTCTTTTACAACTTCATACCGTCTAACACAATTTTACCTGAACACCACAGATACAAGAATTGACAAGTAACGATCTTTCTTATTCTTGTAAGCATCTATGGATTCATTCACAAATACTGGAATAATTTCCTTCTCTATTCCGACAATGTAAGGGTTCACGGTTCACCAGAGGTCAACACGTAAAGATCCCCAGGTGTGAATAAGCATAGAGAGTTAATGTGTGCTTGTGTGTGTGTGAGTCTGT
>LUCH01000204.1:175666-201989 GCA_013368495.1 Paragonimus heterotremus | reverse complement strand
AAGCGCAGGCGTCCTTTGACTTCGGTCACTGTGACAGGCTAATCCGTCTCGGATGCCGCCAACCATATTAATCTGCGTGCGTATAGATTGTCTGGAATAGGGGGTGGGTGATAAGATTGCCACGAACCTCTCCTTCGTGGTGTCACTGTTGTTGACCCAGTAGATCACGCCAAACAGCTGACAATTCTAAGCCATCGGATTGATTCACCGCCTGTGGTGTATTAGCAATCAGCAAGGCTTCTGCCAGTAGGCATTCTTTGTGGTTACGGAAACCACAGTTGGATGATCGAAGTCAACTTAATGTTGGTTGAGAATTGCACGTGCTGCAATGGCCGAATCATGTTCTAATTTCCAACGTTGCTGATGGTCGGTCAGAGGTTTCTTACTACATATTGCGTGTTCTTTAGTGCGTATTTCCAGCTGCCGAGCGGTTTGTCCGATGTATGAAGCTTGACATTCCTTACAGTTAACCCGATGAACACAGTCTGATTTCTCTAGAACTTTTCGTTTGTCCTTTAAGTGAACTAACTTATTCCTTAATGTGTTTGTGGCTTTAAAAGTCACTCTGATATTGTACTGATTAAGAACATGTCTAACGTAATCTGATGTATTCCTTCCGTACGGAATAACGACGGTTGACAACCAATTTCTAGGCTTGTTGACCTTGTTACAAGGCAGCTCCCCAATTGGACGTAAAATTTTGTCACAGTAACCATTGGCTTTCACTGTCGATCTGACAATCTTATATTCTTTCGATCATTCATCCTCGGAACTGGTTAATAACAGAGCTCTATTGAAACAAGCTAGATACAACTGCTTTCTTGGTGCATATGGGGTGCTCTGAGCTGAAGGAAAGGTACCGATTCGAATGGGTGTCCTTTCTGTGCACGCCAATGTCCAGGTTGCTGTCAGCTCTCCTGCGTATTCCGCAGAAGCCTTGCTGATTTCTAATACATCACAGGCGGTGAATCAATCCGATGGCTTAGGATTATCAGCTGTTTGGCGTGATTTACTGAGTCAACAACAGTGACACCACGAAGGAGAGGTTCGCGGCAATCTTATCACCCACCCCCTATCCCAGACAATCTACACGCACGCAGATCAAACATACACAGACTCACACACACACAAGCACACATTAACTCTCTATGCTTATTCACACCTGGCAATCTTTACGTGTTGACCTCTGGTGAACCGTGAACCCTTAAATCCTACTGGTAGCCTGTCTACACACCGCAGGTGAGACACAAACGTGCTAGGTGATGACTGCATAATTTGACGCATGTACATGGTAAATTTTCTGATTTAAATCGTTTGATAAAGGCTCTCCGAGAGGGTCGAAACGTTGCGAAACCGATAACTCTTTTGGTTTTTAATCCGTTGTGGCTTAACCAAGGAATTACTTAATAATGGTGACCTAATCATAGTAGAATGCTGTCTCCATATGTGTCGATGACGTGCCTGACCTCACTCAAACTTTCTACTTGTTTTTGTTCATGTTGCCCTAACAGCTCTGTTTCATGTAGATTGTTATTTAATTAGCCTGATGATGAATAACTGGAAACGAGCTATTGTTTTCTGATAAAAATTATCCTCTAACAATAAAATGAATTATTCACATCCGTTGTGCAAAATTTTTAGATAAACGTTTCTTATTTGTAATTTAAATGTTTACTCACATTCATGAACGAATTCCAGGGTATCCTTTTTGTATGCAAACTGAATGAGGAAGTCACATGGGAAATGCAACGTTGAACCAATCAAAATAGGATAGAAAGACAACCCATTGCTCAGCCACTTGCCCAATGACAGTGCAAAAGTTGGAAGGCAAGGCAATAAGAGCTGAAGTTATAAGCATAAGCTGGCAATAAAGACAATTTATCGACGGTGAAGGCAGTTATCACAAATGAGGTGCTTTGAGTGGGATTGCACGTTGACTGTCTTACTGATTTTAACAAACCAGGTCTACAGTGGGAATGGAGTAAGTTACGTATTTTTGCGCTTCGTTCCTCGGAATTTCGCCGTAAACACAATAGCTATTACACAAACAACTCAAAGTTGTGTGGATTTTGTTTGCTATCAGCTAGTCCAGATGTATTATCAACATTTTCGTATACATTTTCCCTACGCATTCAAAGGGTCATAACGCTAATTATTTCGATGATAATTTCAAAGAATATATATATATATATGTATATATAAATTTGAAGCCACAATTATTTCTCAACGAAGTAAGAGATAACAGTGACCTAAGCATCCATGGGAATAAACATTCGTTGCTGCCCATATTGACGGTGAAATTCTCAATTGATGCTCATCATCGGCGATAATTTCTCCCGTAGAGTAAAGACAGTCATGAGGTGTTATGAATGTTACTCCATCTTACTGAGAATTTATAAACTTCTTCCTCAGGGGATTGAACTAAAAATCATACTTTGTTGTCTTCGAAAGCACTTAGACTATCAGCAACATGTGTTGGGTACGTGGGTACGTACCGGTTCACGCACTGGGTCCTGTAACGGACAACAGTCGATTCCAAGACAACAAGTTGTAGACATGTTAAGTACAGTGAAGAGGACTTCATCAACTAATCGTAATCCAACCAGAGTATGTCCTCACAATCAATCATCCTTTGAAAAGAGAATTACATGACTTACGGGTTACATAAGTTTGGAGGGAAAATCAACAGTTTGCAACCTAATTTATCAATATTTAATAGTAACAAGAAAGCAACTGACTGGGACATAAAATATCTTCAATATTATTGCATGTATCTGGAGTGCCACTAGATCGTCAGAATTAAGTTGTTTGCGAATGCGAAAATTTTAAACAAATAGATCTACAGATTAATAACTCTCCATTCTTTAAGGTAAGCAAATCCTTTCAATCAACATTTCATTGTTTGGTGGTTGCTCACTTGCTCTCAACCGGAATTGTAAACAAGACCCCGTGAGGATGTATTAAATGGGGAAACATCAATTGTTTTGTTGTGCAATTAATCTTTATAACATCTGCAACAAACATATCACGTGTGCATTAATTAGGGAAACCATTTTCCACATTTTTGTGTGCAGTTTTTATGACAATTGACAGAGTATTGTCAACTGTACGGGACACATATTACGTCCTAATGCAAGCTTACGTTGTTTACCAAATTAGGAAAGATTTTGTTGTCATGCATTCATTTTATGGTAATTGTTCAATTGAACTTAGCCTCACTTTGGTTTCCGCTTTTTCCACAATTTGGTATTATTCATACTCATGCAACTTGATATGTGCTACAAGTTAACCATTGAATGACGATGATAACAGAGTGTGTATTCAACGTTCAGCGAGTTAATAAAATTTTTGTGTGAGAAAAGCGCTCTTGTACGACAAACGGTGACTGTTTCTTGTTCGGTTTTCGTCATCACATACACCATGTTCATTTCAGTTCGGTACTGATTCACCTAGACTGAACTGATCAATAAGTAAGTCTTCTTAATTGAATGAAGTCGACTAAGGTTTGTCTAATCCTGACGTGCAAGAAGAGTTAAAGGAATGCGATTCACCTCCAGTTGCCTAAAAGGTTCGTTTTATTTAACAAAACAGATATACAGTACCCACCTAACAAAATAAAGTGAGACCTAAGTAACTTTGAATTGTATGTGTCAAAAATTGCTATGGATTCCGCGTTTTTATTATTCAATTGACTTTACAGGTGGGTAAATAGCGGATTAAGAATCCGTCCCATGTCAATTCACATGCAACTAGATGTACAACCTGCCTGCAGCTTATGGCGTCAAATAATTCACTTATATTTCAACACGTCGGATTATTCCAGACTTCGCGTTCATTATAGAGCGGATAAGTCACACAATTAAAAAGCTAATTTAAAAGAGTCATACAGTAATTAGCTTACTATCGCCGAAATAACAAACTGACTTACATGGACAACCGCTCCTTAACATGGACAGTCCATGTGATCGGGGTGGCATCTCTGTGGTAACATTCTGCAACGTCCTTCATCCTGGCCTTTCCGAACTGACGAACAGTGAATCAAACCACCGGGCAAATCACTACAAGTTACCTAGAAATAAGGCCACTTATATTAACTGAACTTCATTTACCAAACAATCGTCTGTCTTGTGCATTTTCATTTTGTTATTTCGTTGTATAAAGTTATTGTCATTGCAGTCGTCATATCACAATGCAAACCAACAATTTGCACGCGCCTCGACCCTTGAAAATGACCTTTTTAACAGAAGAAATGGCAAAACGGGCGAATGCAGCCTGGTCCACAGCACGCTCACAATTGCTTATTGAGATCGGTTATTTTATTGACAGATCAGAAAACGACTGGTCTAAGTAGAAACAGCTGCGAACAATCACAAAACCCAATAAAAATCGCTCCTAAAGTCGCTTCAGATGAGCTTCACACAGATACCAAATCCAGTACAGGACTTCAAAACGACGGTAGTCCGCCGCTATTCTAAAACAGGAGGGCTGTCTAAAAGTGTACTAAAGCACACCGTCACACATCCTCCCACTTGGCGAATTTCCTCAAGATTATTCGTGTGCCAAGCTTAACACACGCAGTGAAACCTCTGCTCAATATTTTATAGAAGCCAACGCGACTTCACACGTTAAAAAACTGAACGAACATTGTGACCTCTGTTCTCGACGAAACTCATTCATATTAGGCCTTGCAAAGATCTGGTGCAAAAAAGAAATGCAAGATGGCGGATTGTTTGTCCTCGGTATGACAGTATTTCGCCGTAATAAAAAAGCCGTTTGGGCGGTGGTGTAGTCTTTTTCGTGGAATATCTCTAAACAACCACAAATACTCTCGACAGGTTGCTATCACAGCTTAAAGAATTGGCCTACAACGTACTTAACTTTCCTCTAAAATCCACTTGATTGAATAAACTGAAGTACAGGTTGGCTTCTGTACACAAGGGTGCCGACACTGCTTTGTACAACGCACTGTGTTTCACTCACACACTGTGTTTCACTCAACACATTGATCTTGGAAGATACAGATCACCAGACAATAAACTCCACGAAATACTTAGTAATTACTGCGAGGTTTCCCTTCTCTGAAAATTTCTGAATCAGCAATAGAGGTTGGACTAGTTCCACACGTCTAGAAATGTGCGAGTTGGCGGGTGGCCCAAGAGTCGTTCTGGTTTGACTACAGTTCTGCATTTGAGGTTGGCATGGTAAACAATCTAACTGTCACAGCTTCACTTGGTCACGGTTATCACGGAATAATTGAATCCAGACACCTCAACGGAATTTGAAAATATTTTTCTCAAATTAGGATTTAAAAACCTACCACAGGGCGAAGTTTGCAACGACGAAGACAGCTTAACGTGGTTAGTTAGCCAAGCTTCTTCAAAACCTACAACATGCATGATCACCGGCAGTTTACTGATGAAGGAATACTCAAAATATTGTTCCATTGAAGTGTCCCTCGCTTGGCAGTAAGCAGAAGCGTCCAAGGAGTAGAACCAGTATATTGATTACATCGAAATACTCATCCTAGGATGGGTACCACATAAAAAGAGTGAATTCATTTCGTCAAGTATGTTCTGCTGCGCAATTCTGCCACGGTGAAAGTCGATTTTACTATTAAGGTGGCCTTGCTGAAAAGCCATGGGCGATTTCTAGGCTTTTTATCAACGAGGTTGCAGCATTTACAGAAGTAAAGTTCGCAATTGGTTTTATCAGTGAGAATACGTGAGTACAAAAGTGAACCACGAAAGGTATTTGGGCACATAAACAGCAAATTGAGTGACTTATTCAACATTTAATTATCACAAGTCAGAATCAGACTGGAGAACCTACTAACTCTCAAGCCACCGGGCCCAGACTTCTTATCCCTGTCGTCTAAAAAGTTGTACCACCAAATTTACAGAACCGTTTACAGTACTTTGACTCACTTTTTCTTAACTAGCCACCTACCGAAGTATGGAAACAGTTTACAATCCTGCCTATCTTCAAAGATAGGTACACCATCTCCCAATAGCGTTGATTTCAGTGGTCTTTAGCATGATGGCGGGATTATTAGGTGATTGTTTCAGAGAAAAGTTTGATCACCGTGAATTTATCACCAAAGAGAAACATTAAGTTCACATGGGGATACACCTGCGTCACGAGTCTGCTGACTGCTCATAATGTTTGGACGAAGATTGCCGACATTGGGTTGGCCATTTATACGGATTACCTTGAATTTTACAGTCTTTGATAAGGCTGATTATTCCATCGTGTTACGGAAACTCACTAGTCATAGCCCCGATGTGCGCTCACCCAACTGGCTTGAAGACTATCTAACTTGATATGAGTTCAACGTCAAGGTGAATGGACAGTTGTTAAAATCATTCGTTGCTCTACATTGTTGACAAAACCCTGACAAGCTGTAGAGTACCCGGAAGATGTGATAATTCTACCGAACGATTTGAACTGTGTAAACCACAGGAAGTAACTTAACAATGAGTGCCTACAAATGTAATATCACGTACATTCTCTGCAAAGGTACACAAAGCTACCCCTGCCAATATGCGAACAAGACCGACAGTCTGAATCTCTCTGTAAAGAGCGTGGACATGGATGAAAGAGCATAAGCAGTACTATATTCTTTAAAGAGAATTTGTGAACCGTTCCGACCCGCAGTGTTTCGGTTTGTGATCCCCTGCTCAATTCGTCAAAATACTGGGAAGGGAACATACGTGCCTGTCGTCCTTGTCTTGTGAAAGGTGGCACACTCGTTAAAAGTGTTCAGAGACGGGTCACTAGAAGAAAGCCGGGGCTCATGAAAACCACCTATTGGGAGAGATCAGCAGAATTCGGCTGATTCTTAAAGAATAGCGGAGACCTCAGCGAGTATTTAATAGTGACGTGCAAAATACTTCAGAGTCTGACTCATTTACTGGCATATCTGCTTCTACTAAATAAGCGTGAACCTGTAACAGGTCACTAGTTGCAACACAGTAATGGAGAAGTTAGGTTACCTTGTAGATTGAACTCCTTCAAAGCTGGAGTCTGTTCACAGTGGGAAGCACTGTCTAACTGAGGTCATGGCTGAACCGGTTGGGTATTCGAAAATGACAATATATCGTGAGGGACAACCAGCACTATAAAGTTGTTAACCGCCATAGCAGTTGAGTCTGACGAGTCTGATTGAATGTTGTTTTAGTGTTTGTTGCTAAACTGACTGAAGTCAGCAACTTCATCGAACTCACATTCTATTTACCATCATTTACCCTTTCTGTACTCCTTCAAACTGTTCAATGCAATTTTATGCAACCAACCCAGAAACAGACACGCACATTCAGAGATCTTTCTCCGTTCCATAATCACCCATGGATCTATGAGTTCATATTCCCACTGAACAAACAAACAAGAATGTCCATCTCAATCGATACTAGTGCAATCTTAGTGGGACAGTACACAGTGTACTTTTTCATAAGTTTTCAGCCTTTTGGATGCGTATTACACTTATTTGACGAAATGTTTTCGAACGGTTAAGCAACAGTCAGAACACTAACAAGGTTAGGGTTAGCTGCTGCGTGGTTATTTTTCCTCATCGTTAACTCTGTTTGACTAACAGATAAAATTTAGGATGTACAAAATACATTGTGAGTTCAATGAGCATTTTGTTATCGGTGCGTGACGGAGAAGTGGAATCACAATAACTGTGATTATAAATTATGAAAGATGATTTTCATTGTACTGCATTTTACACTCGCACAGAAAACTGTCGGACTGTGCAATTTTCCGTCAAACATAGTAATTACTCTACTTTAATTTGATTTAATCTTCGAACTCAAACAAGTAATTTTATTACATTTGGACCTTATAAATACGTTACTAACGGTTGTGCAGCGTGAGAAGAATTCGTAATCTTCTCTTGCTACATCTCACTTCTATAGAAAAGGACAATTGTTTTCGTTGAAAATCTTGGCACAGCGGTTATCTATGAAACTATGTTTGTTTCCAGATGTTGCATTTTACGGAAGAGATATATTATGATGCTTGTCAGAATTCTCCCACATTCAAACCGTGTAAAATCTCGCTAGAAATCTTGGTTCGAGTCTTGCGATTCTTCTAACAAGTTCTTCTTAAATATATTTCCTCATAAAAGAAAGAAAAGCATTTTGTTTGCATCAAATATAGATACTGGGGTGTTTTTGACTTGCTTCAAGCGCTTCAGTCTAAAATCCCCAAAACTGTCAACAGACACTTGATACTTGTTTGTTTACACAGGTTTTTTGATGAGTTCTTTTTTTACCGATCCCCGAATACGTCTTGCCAAATTGGTTGCTGATTCACTGGGGATTACAATCCCACTTGTAGAGTGTGGCCTAGTGCGCACGGTGGAATTATTCAGCCGTTTCGCACCAGTGACCAACGTTGACATAATCATGTATGTTCAGTCTACAGACAACAAAGACTGTTATCTAAACATACTTTACAAGTCAATTTTGGACAATTCTTTATTTTTTCGGTTGTCATTCAAACAGTGCATCTGTTCGTAAGTTGTACCGAGTCACAAGGGGGGTGATGTCTACTGTATTTTGAAATTATAACTTCTGGAATGCCACGCTGAAGGATTGACTAAATAATCAAACCGCATATATCGCGTTATTGTCTTGTATATTTGTATTAAGGAGGTTCCACTTTATGTAGCCACACAATTACATGCTGTACATCAGTTAGCAGCACCAGGCTGATTAGTGAAGTTCCGTTACATGTATTATCAAACAAACTATGTTGGGGGTACTCTAGATTGATTTTGACTAATCGTAGTCGGTTAATTCCCTTGCGTTTGTGATGTAACTTATTGGCTACTTGAATGAAATGAAAATTATTACAAGGCGTCCCTTAACAGATGCATATGTTATATTAGACCTATACTTAGAAAACTTATTTTTAAACAAGTTGGGAGGGGTGACTATTCCATTGTGTTTAGGCTTTATCATATGACTCCTGATAGCATCAGGTACGCATAGTACAATTTCTGTCATAATGATAATCCTTTGAATACTGTTCGAACTGCACACTACCCGTCAAACTGGAATAAAATGGGAAACTGTATGAAAACGCCAGGTGATGGAATTATATTTCATACATGTAATGACTACAAGGCTACATCATAAAGAACAATTAACCTATTCGGAGCATTTTAATAAACAGTGAAATTTTCAACCAATAGTATTGCAATACGTCGTAATTTTTATTGCACACTTCACGAAACGCGTACCACTTGCTTGGTTTTTATAACGAAACAATAACTGCTGTAATAAATCAAGGATGATCTTTAGTCGAATGAACTTAAATGGAAGTAGAACTTCAGTTTATCTCAAGGATATGTGCCGATCAAAGAGGTCTGTTCCTCTCATGACTGACTGGCTGTGGAGACTTGTGCCTTCGATGCTATCTTTGCGGCAATACACGCATATTTAACTCAGCCGTAAATCGCAAATCATATGTAAGTACTACGCTATAATCGTCTTCAAAGTTTAATGGTCATTTTTTTAAATTTCAGTTTGGAGGACATTTCGTGTACTCAAAAGGCAAGTTCTCGGAAATATTGCAATATTCCTGTTTTTGTTAATGCACCTCTAGTCGTGAAATATTCGGTTTTCACCTGTTTGAGTGACTTTCCTCCTATATGAAACTCATTGAACCCAAACCAAGCACTCCACAAATTCTCTCTTCATTCTTGGTATGACATCGAAAAAGAAAAATTCACACTGTGAATTTGACAAGTATTCCTTGAGTTAGGTGCCATATTAGTCCACAAAGCACAGAATATCCTATAATTTGGACAGAGCAGACTGAATTTGTTTGGATACACAATACTGATTTCCCGGCCTTACTACCACTAAGACGCATCAATTGGGAATGAGTTATAAAGAACTCAAAGATTATCTCCAAACCTGATCCTTGCATTTGCGACCAGTGCAAAGCGGACACGAGAGTAGCCGGGTTCATCCAAACGTTTGATGCGTATGAAACAGTGGCAACTAAGCGGGTCGTTTACGCAAAAGGATATCCTGCAATACCTGCCAATGATAGAATGCAATCGCATTCGCTTAGCAAAAAATATGCAATGAGATAGCTTTCAGTAATTACCTTCAAAGCGTTTAAGTCCTACTCGTCTGAAGATTAGATCACGTTTAGTCGTTTAACATGAGCTAAGAGGTCTCCGAAAACCACAGCAATAATGTGAGCAAACAAGGCTGTAAACAATTAGGATGGGCTGCACCCACTGTCACAATTATCTGTTCACCTACTGATTTTCAAAGGGATTCTGGAACATACTGCACTTGGAACAAACTTTGGATGTACGTCCTTAACTTCCACACGAAATATACCGAAGTATTATAGTAGCCAGTCAATTCAATGTCACACTGCATCAAGTAGCCACTTGAACAATGATTTTTGACAGGCTAACAGAGTGGAGATGACCAAGGCAGATCCAAAGTGTGAACAAAACATTATAGTTGCCTCGAAGCGCTGATGCATGAACAAGACGCTATTATGTCCATCAGAAACTGCTACGTGTTGAGATACATGATATTATCTTAAAAATGAGTGACCACTTCAGTATTGTAATCCTCACTCGTTTCGGACACGGCAGTCGTTCAGCGTGGCAATCTACTTTTGCCACTGCTGACTGGTTAAGCAATGCTATTGATGAATGTTAATGAAAAACACAATTTGTGAAAATTTCAAAAGTTAGAGGTGATTCCCTTTCCGAAACTATTCCTCACAAAAATGTAGTGTTGTCCTCAGGACGAACCAGTGGAGATCATGAAATGCTTACACACTGTGCACACTCATTAACATGACATTCTTTCCTTAGAAAAATAAATCACTTGCTAGTAAGAACAAAACTGTAAAGTTTACGAAGACATTGGAGAAAGTGTATATTTTTATTGCTGCACAAAACCACGCGTGTTAACAGAATGACCGAAAGGGATATTATTCAATTATATACGATCTCTCTTAAGGCAATTTTACACTGTTTTTTTTTTGCTGGTCAGTTATCTAAATCCGTCAAACCAAAGCGGAAAGAGTGTTGGTTAGTATGCGTGCACAACGATCATTCATGATGAATGTATGCAAGTGTTATTGAGACCACCACCAATGCAAATTATCATTTACAGTCATCATTTACAAATCCACTAAAAATCACGCTGATACATAGCAGAGTAATGTAACATTCAACCCCAGCTACATAGTTATTCGTATCCTATTTGTAACTTATATTACGTAACACATATTGCACACATTATACTGTTATTATATACTACATAAGTTTTATGTATATATACATATATACATAGGTAACTGCAAACAGAATCAGCCTTACCAGACAGGTCAGCAGGTAGAGGTCTGAAGAACCACAGTCTCCCAGTCATCTAGGTTAGGGTTGGAAGAAGGTTGGTATCCTTCACTGAAAAAAATACCTGTTCCGGTACACTGTCATTCACTCGCTGCCTTGCGGTACAGGCTTCTGAGCCAAAGGCTTTGGTTGAGAACCCTGATCGTTTTCCTGTCTAGGTCTGGGCGCCCTGGCAGTACTTCAGCCCTCATACAACCATGAATAATCACTGCAGATGTAGTTCCAGACTGCATCGGCCGTCTCGCAGTATAAACCGGGTCGCCCTATTTGCTGCATAGAGGAGGGTGGATAGGCGAAACATGTTACTGCTGACCCATACTCCAATATCCTATCAAATTCAGCTCCCAGGCTCCTCCCGACCTCCATTTCTGATAGTTACTCTATAGGTCCCACAGCAGTTGTAGCTAACGGTGGTAACACTGAGTCGGTAAGTTCCGTCTTTTGTCCTTTAGCTTCAGGCCTCTCTCGTCCCTTGCTTAGACCTAGAGTATGAATTAATATAGGGGCTTCCAACGTTCCTACGCTAGAACAAATAGGTCAATAGACCGCTCTTGCACGGACAGTAGACTTGTTGCATGTTAATGTCTGTTGTATCTGGGATACTAGAATACAGGACAGTAGTCAACGTATGGAATTAACAGGACCCGCATTGTCTACCCGATACTGGTTATACACTTCGGGTGACTTCACAGCCGCTGTTACGGGTTAGGCTGGAGTAGGTATTGTCCTTTAGAAGCTGGCTAACTAACAACAATACGATGTAAGTAGTATCGGTAAAACCGAACATCTAAATAATATCACAAGGATATGCACCCAGAGTGTAATGTAAATAACGGACAGATATAACAAGTAAACTTACAGCAAGGGTTCGGACAAAATACAGAGATTTAATCCGTGGATGTGTTAGTGGAGTGTTGGCTGGAATCCTATAGGTGGCAACGTAACGATCTACAGGAAACACTGTGGAAACACTGTGTAGTCCAGGACACACTGTAACTGTGTTCTGTTCACCGGCGCGAGAGACCCGGACAAGTGATCATGTGTGTGCGGTCTCGTTGTCCCGTCAACTCCGGTGAGGACGCTGGATTGAATCACGTGTCAGGCTAATGTCCGAGTTGAGGTTGTCTGTGTGCATTGCTGTGTTTGCGTGTGTGTGTGCGTGTGTGCATGTGACACTAACTACAGTGCTGTTGGCAAACTGTGAGGTGTTCGAAACCACTGCAGGTGCATGCGCATAAGGGTCGCTTAGCGGTGGATGTGTGGGCGTAACATCCTGGTCACATGTCACAGTAAGTCGGTCCAGGCATATGACCTTGACCATACAGCAATGTGCTTCTACAGTCCTCAACAAGAAGACTGAGGCCGCATTAGTAGATTGGATACTTGTTAACGGTGAACTTTGTGCCGTCTGCTTGGCAGGTTCTTCTAAGGCCAGCTCTAGACGCAAGGCTTTTAGAAATTTGTTTATTGTGTCTGCTTACGATCCTATTGACTATAGTGACGTATTTTACTCGGGTCTGGCCGCTATCTTTCGCTCGACGGGTGGATCTGATATAGTCGTTCTTGCCGGAGATATAAACGTCCCGGTCGATCGCCCTGGTGGAGCCGAATCTCGTTTAGATGGCAGGGTTGGGATAGCGTCACACCGATCAGATAATGGCGGGCGACTGTTACAGCTGTGCGCTGAGCACAAGCTATTTTTAGCCAGTACTAGTTTTAGGCGTCGTGCGCGTCACTGTTATATTTGGCACCCCGTTCTCCGAATCACGCTATTAGGTATAGGTAACGGGGTTCCATTCGGGACTGTTATTTTTATTGGAATACATACTCGGATTCGGACCATGCGTTGGTACGTCGTCGTTTCGTCCTTACTTTTGTTGGTCAACGACCTGACCGACGTCAACGGCTGGTTGTTGAGAAACTGGCTATATCGTCGCCAAAACATGAGTACCAAAATGGCCTAGAAAATTGAGTTAACAATTTTCACCTGGAAAGTTCCTAATAGCAGCTGGATCCAAATCTCACAGACTGTTTGTGAAGCACGCACTTTAGGATTCGGCAGGGGGCATTTGTGAGTTGAACAGACATTGGATCTTGGATTAATCTCCGAAGTTATTTGAAGGTGGACGGAACATTCTTCTTAGCAGTTCGTACAACGTCTTCAGGAGGTTTATCCGTAGGCAGCTGAAGCGTGGCCTGATTGTCGATCGTAAGACCTGGTTAATGAAGAAAGTTAAGGAAACAGAAATCGCTTTTGCTTCAGAGAGCACCGACGGACTGGTCAAGCTTATCCATTCTACTGGTCCATGGTGCTCGTCTATCAGTGAAGCTGTCAACGAGGCAATTAGCTCACTCATCCGTAGCAGGTCCAGAAGATCAGACCGCAAGGAAGGACACGTTGAGAGTCAATCTAACCGGCCTCCTGCTTCTTCCGCGTCGCAGCCACAAACTTGTAATGTTGAATTCCCGGTCGGTAGATTTGCAACCACCCACTGAGGCTGAGGTTCGAAACTGCATATCGGCTCTCAAATGTGATAAGGCTACTGGACAAGATGATCTCTCGTTGACACTTTTCAAAGAAAGCGAAGACGCCTTGGTAGAGGCATTGACTCAGTTATTTCAACTTGTGTGGACGACGGTGACCATCCGTTCCTGCTGGGGTCACTCGATAATAGTTTCCATATTCGAAAAATGTATCAGGAGTTCTTACAAAAATAACAGGGGAATTAGTCTAACCCCAGTCATTATTAGGGTTCTGGCATCCATCATACTTCGCCGGCTTACTGCAGCTCGGGAGTTAAACATTAGAGAAGAACAGGAAGGGTTTCTTTTTGGGTTGGGATGTATAGATCATATTTTTACTCTTCGTCAAATTCTGGAACAACATCGACAGTATCGCCGGCCAACAACTATCGTATTTCTCGGCTATGAAGGTGTGTTCGATATGGTGGGTCGATCTACACATTCGGAGTCGCTTAAACATAGAAGTATACCTACTAAGTATGTGAACATACTGTCGGCGTTTTACTTCTATACTTCGGTTCAAGTTACGGTTTACGGTGAACTGTCTGACAGTTTCAGCACCAGGAGCGGCGTTCGTCAAGGCTGTCCGTTTCCACCATTTTTATTCAATTTCGTCATGGACGAACTAATGGAGGACTGTCTGCGGCACTCGAATGATGTCGGTGTGGACCTCCTACCTGGTGAAAGGCTGACTGATCTTAATTATTCTAACAAGAACGTGTTGCTGTTTGACAACTTCCGATCGGTACAAACAACAGTAAATTCTATTTTGTGTTCTTCTAAACACTTCGGAATGTGCTTTTCAGCCCCAAAATGCTAGGTTCTACTGCAAGGTTGCGGAGATTATGTAGATTTAATATTAGCTAGTAGAGTCATGGCGTTTGTTGACTGATTGACGTATCTGGGAAGATTCATTGGCGGCGGCGGATGTGTGGGGATTGAAACAAAAACGCATATTTCCAAGGCTAAGGCGGCATTTGCCAATCTGGGACACCTCTAGCGACAGAGGGGTATTTCTCATATTCTTAAATGTCGCATGTATAGAACGACAGTGATGATTGTGATATTTTACGGCAGAAAATCCTGGCCGCTCAGAGTAGAGGACGTTGACCGTCTTCAGGTACCTGAACACCGATATCTGCGATCGATCGCTCATTTCGTGTGACCCCAGCGACTAACCGACGAAGGGGTTAAGAAGCGGGTATTTGGTATTGATTACCGGACGAATTCTTTTATTCTGTTCCTGCACAGACATAGACGGTTAGGTCATGTACTATGCTGTTCTATTTTTACACCGAGCACTCGTTGCCGACATTGCGGTCAACTGGCGTAAGGTGTGAGTTGGACGGATGATGACCTGGCGTAGAAAAATGAAACCATTCACCCACAAGTTGACCCATGTAGGTCGGAGACGTTAAATGAGATAGCGGCCAGCCGAGCTCCGTGGCGTGAATGTTGTCGTTGCTTGGCCGAGTTGTCTGTGAAGTGATTGCACTTAATGACGGGAAGTAGTGAATGTCGTAAGAAAGCTGTCTTGCTGGTGACGCTTTATTTTCATTTGCAGCTCGGTTGTTTGTTCACAAGGCGTAGACATTAACAATTAATGTGTGAATATAGACGAAGCCATTTTTAGTAGTTAGGTCTTCTCACGTCCCCAGCTTTTTCACCTGTTTCTCTGTACAGCGGCTGCTTTCTCGTTTGATAGTTGTGTAACAGTTAGGCATTAGTGAGAACCATTGATAGATGCTTGATTGCTACAGCAAAGGGACACTTGTTTGAGTGGACTCAAACCTCCATGTAGTATCTAATACCATCCGGGTTCTAACTGTTTCGTTGTTGTTTTGAGTTCTCTAGCTTGTTGGAACGACGCAATATACATGGATATTTTTTCCACATCCGCCCACTTCCACTTCTGTTTAGTTTTTCACGGTAGTTGGATCCCTTCATTCGCGACTGCCCGGTATTTCGATTGAAAAGTTCCTCTGGGATATTCAAATTTTGCACACATCATATGGCGTGATTATGATGAATTTCACTGATTAATTGGCAGTTAAAAACTGTACAACCTAGTGTTCCTTGGGGATTGACGCACAGTATACTAAGTTCGTTGGATAATAAACAGAAAGACCTTAAGTAATAGATGGAAAATGTCCGTAAGCGCTTGCTGGGTTACCAGCTTGACTGGGTTGGTATTTTGATCATAATTGTGAGATGCCTATACAACTTTCTCCGTTATAATGACTTTAATATCTTCAAAGTGTTTATTTTTGGTGCTGACTGAATTTGAAGGAGCCACTTGTTTCAAACCTCTGGATTATGTTTCAAGATTGAATTTCATAATGTTTACTCGCATTAACGGATAAGCGACATAAGTTATATCATTACCAGGTATTAGTTCTGGTTGACAGTTTTGGCTATTTCTCCAACATTTATTGAGCAGATGTATGCGCTGGATGATTTTGATTTTTTTTCTTCCGATGAAGTGTCCTCAGTCGTCCACAATTAACTCACTTAACATGCTTACCTTGAAACAATGCAGCGTTGATGTCTGTGTAACCGTTCCAGATGAATAAACGGCTTGGAAACTCAAACTTGGATAATGTTTACTGAACAATATTTTGCATGGGATTGTTCAGTAACTTAATGACCGATACCTCACGGTTACCTCAATACAACGAGCACACTTAACGGATGGTCGCGAATTTGTTGTCCGTAATCCCGGTTGATGCGTGTACACTTGCTTCACGCATATTGATTTTCACGTGACTATCCAATAGTGGCTACTGGTGAAAGTATACCCATTTAGTAAGACCACCTAAATCCTTGTACACTTCAGTGTACTATATTTCTGGCTGTAAAATGCTCACCGCTGTTCACTAGTTAACCACTTACATCGAAGCACATAAAAGTCAGTGTTATGAAGAGAGTAATCACGCTAAACATTTTTGATCAGTGCATTCGAACTGGTGTGTTGCTTCCAAATTGATTTGGAACTCAGATGACTAGCAATTCCATTAAAAATGTTCGGTTTTTGAATGTCCCCTTTTTGGTCATAAGCCGTATAAGAGAATAGAAGGATTAGAACAGTGTGGGAGTTGACCTAAAGCATAATTACACTTGATTTAATGGGACGTTGAAAATGTGCAGTCGGTGAACGTATTCGGAACAGACAATTTTTGTCGGTAATTATCATTCGGTTACACTGAACGGAAATTCAGTTCACGTCGAAACATGCAAGAACATTGCAACAATAAGTAATAATTCCTGCATCTGATTGTCAATCAAGGTCAATCATATGCGTCACGGATAGCCTTGGGCTTCAGATTGTAAAGCGGCGTTAATCACATCGTCGTACATAAGTAACTAGTCCCCCTTGGGTCAGTTATTAGCACAGGCGCATTATGTGGTAAACCACAGACGGACAAACAGCTAATTACATCAGTGGATCCAATATTATCTGAACCACTTGGCAAATCTCCAAATGTTGAGTTGCAGGCGATGTGAGGTTAACATCAGAGTTTCGAATGAGAAGACAGTGACGTTTCACAAATTAATTTGGCCAGTGTTATTGAAATTAGAATTTTTTCTGCATATCGTGAACATGATTGAGAGTAAATTTGGAGCCTGTTCGGTCACTGTCCGTTTGCAATTCTCCCAGATAATATTCCAGAACATTGTGGTCGAAACGCCTACCATGAGGCCTGGTTACGTCACTTCCACCTGGATAAACTATGGCCGTCGCCTCGATTGGTGAAACGTATTGTCGGAGGTGTGGCGTCGAGAAATGGCGAATGGCCTTGGCTAGTTTCTATCATGTTTCATCAGACTGCCCAACAGGCCCGCAGTGTTCATATATTGGAGGAGTCTAATGGCGAAGAATTGACTGAACTCTCCGATCCATACATGCCCAGAACGCTTGTCCACAATGAATCGGACGGATCCAGATCGTTCCACTTGTGTGGCGGTACT
Organism: Paragonimus heterotremus; assembly: GCA_013368495.1. Classification (NCBI taxonomy): domain Eukaryota; kingdom Metazoa; phylum Platyhelminthes; class Trematoda; order Plagiorchiida; family Troglotrematidae; genus Paragonimus; species Paragonimus heterotremus. The sequence continues at coordinate 184,102 of LUCH01000204.1, read as the reverse complement.
CTGGTTCATCCACAGTGGGTGTTGACGGCAGCCCACTGTTTTGTGTGAGTCAATCTGTGGTCTCCATCTTAATGTTATGTTCTACAGTGATTCTTAATAACTGATAAGCTGTTTACCATTAAAGTTTAAAAGTATAAGCACTACACATTTTAAACAGTGGTCACGTGGTATTGTGAGCGTAAAATGTATTATGTCATCTCCGGATGATCGATATTCTAACGGCTGTGGGTTATTTAATTTGACGGTGGCTAGTTCTTTGGTGGCTTCAAGCGGGAGTTCGTGTAACACATTTTAGACAATATTGTCGGAAACCTGACATTTCTAACACCTTAGTTGATGAATGTAACTTCGTTATCGCGATCAATTGTCACCAAATGTTGTTCGGCCTAATCAGTAAGCAATGGATAAAAACAGTAAAACTGACACAAACTTCTGTGCACCATCACTGCACAAATTTGATAACCTTTGAAGCCAAACGTGAGCTGCTTCTTCACTGGGGAAAGTAGCCTAATGTAAACTTGACGGGGAGATAAATTTAGATATTCTGTTTTCATATTCGTCACTTTTTCTTTATTTAGCATTGCTTAACTTACATGGCACATCATTTTTGTTGTTACATTGTTATTTTTGGTTTGTGCAGTTTGGTGTAAACGAGGAGTTTCTTTCCGATCAATCAGCTGTGGAGTTGGATGTTTTATTTTGAAAGTCTTTTACAATTTGCCTCAGCTGTCACAGTCTAACAAGCTTTCCAGCCGGCCTTTTTCCAAAGGATGCACCAGACTCAAGGTTTGCCACTGTTAGAGCGTGCCAGTAGCTGTAAGAAACCGGCCTAGTCTTTATGAGAAAAACGTGAAGATCACGGTTTTATTGACCACATATTATCAAACAGAACTTCGCGCTACACCTAAGAATGCTTTTATTATTTCCAACTTCTCAGGGCACCGCCTGGTTTTCAACTTGATTTGACCACGGATCCGGATCGATGGACTGTCCGTGTTGGAGAGCATGATATGCTTGATGAATCGGTACCGCACTACGACAGTTCGGTGGAATATGTTCTCACACACCCTGGTTACAAAGGTAGGTTACCCGTGATCTTATATTTTCGAATGCTTTACACATATGCCGATTAATCCTGTTGGTACTTCTTCTGAAAAGAGAGGAGCTTACCGTCGGTAGTACTTGCAATTATTGGACAAGACAACGTTGATGTCCACAAATCAAAACAAATTTATTACCCTAAGCTATTTGGTATCTACTATCTATTGATGGCTGGCGCAGGTAAGTAACGTGAGAGAAGCTATTCAAAAATTATCTTGTTTCCTCAACGTTTTCAGTTAGAAACTTTTGAAGTGATTACTACAACTTTCACAACCCGACACATAGTACATTCGTGATGTGTCTTCTTGAAATCACAAAGCAAAGTATCCAGAGAAGAATCGTAAAAGTGTCTATTATTTTGCAATAACGACCCCCTTATTAGCGTGCGATGTAGTAGGTCTGAATGCAGATCAACAGTACGGTCCATGGTCATCCGCCCACGTTGGGCTAACTGAATTTCACTGACTCTGTCAAGCCAAACCACCGTCTAATTTAATCTATGAATGTTGACAAAATCGCAACTCCAACATGCACTTTGTCTTTGACGCGAATGAGTTCATCGATCATAGTGCGCATATAGTTTCATACGTAAATACCATGTCTGTATGAATCTAGCACTGGAGGTGACCTACACATGTTAGTCGGTCTGAGTGTTTTGGATGGTGAAGGCTATGTGTCCGAACATGTAATTGTATGTCGCATTTGTTTTAAGCTGCAATTCTATCGCTTGTGCCCCCTGTTGTCATCTAGCCATGAAACCCCGTCTTATCTGTAGTGAACTGGCGTAAGGCATACTCAAGACTAAACAAAGAGAGAAATATCCACTCCTGAGTATTTCTCTTCTCATTAACCGTAAGATGGCACTTGACTTTCTTCATTACTGTGGTCAATCAGTGAGTCGAAATTAAGTCAAATGTTTTTCCTTATGGGGAACACTATTTCCTTCACGCATCCGGCATACCAATATTTTTTCTGTCCATACTAAAACCGTAATCTAGTTTTTACGTATTAGACCAAGTAATGCACGTTTGTTTTGATTTGTGCGTTACAATTACGATGGTCTTTTGTTACTCTCATTCATGAGCAGATGTGGAATCCGGAAGTGATATCGCTCTGATCAAATTAAGAAGTCCAGTTCAATTGAAAAGACACGTCAATATTGCTTGTTTGCCGGTTATCGGCGAAGATGTCGAACCTGGCTCTCAGTGTGTCAGCGTCGGGTGGGGACATCAAACCTTCAGTAAGTCGGTGTTAGGCTAATTGAAAAGTTCTGTTATTCCGAAGTTTCAGATTGTTTCAATACATTGTTGTAAAACCATTTCGTCATAAGGGAACTTGTTTTCGATGTTTACTCAATCTTTCCATTAATTCCACTTACTTGACCCTTGCAACGATATTGACTTTCACTGTCAGTCGTTCAGTTGTCTCTACACTGCCGATTCAACTTTCAAACTGCTAGCGGTGATCAGTAACCAACAAAGAAATTCAATAAGGCGAAATGACAATTAGCAAAGTAACTCCCGTGATTTTCAAAACCATACATACTATGATTAACATCGTATAGACGTTATTTTCTGTGTAGTGTATCTGAATTCTATAGCCCACAAATTACAAGTTGAATCAAGAATGACTGACAAACTTATGATAAAAACCGCACGGATATACACTTACAATCTCTGCCACAATTTGTATCTCATTAGATCCCGCGGTATATGGTCCATTTCCTCTGACGGGTGTAATTGGTTGTGGCACATTGCACGTGGATTGCTTACAGTGTTATTATTACGTACATACAGGAGAAAGAGAGAACAGATGTATCACGTGTTTGGGGACAACGTGTTTTCAGTTGTTATTCCATTAATTTGCGCATGCAACTTCTCAAGTCGTAAGTAGGGAATCGTTGGAGGTACTTTCTACTCTGAATGCACAGTTTCATCATTACAACTATTTGAAGGACCATGACGAACGGCATCTGTTTGCGTATGATGGACCAATTAAGAAATTCAGCACCATCGGACAAATATGCAATATCTTTATAGGTATTTTCAAATCAAAGATCTGAGCATTTCTGCGATTGTAGTGTTGGTGCTTTTTATACGGCCAAATTTGCTGTTCTCTTGAAGACTCTTGAGACAATTGCCTCGGTAGTCTAGAACACGTCCATAAGTGAGTGGATCTACCGTTACCCTTAAGCCCAAATTCAGTCACAGTAATTCGAAATCAAGCACTCTTTGGCCCAACACCCATAACACTGACTGTTTGTAGTAGTTTGAATGTAGATATGAACTTAGCGTTCCAGTTTATTATCGGAACGCAAAAAGGAAGAGCGTGACAGCAAACTGCTCTCGGAAAACACCATTAGCTGTGTTTGTCAAAACACTAGAAGTGGATATGGATAACCATGAAGAAACACAACTTACATTGGGTTGTGTATTTATCAAAACAGTTTCTCTTAGCTAACCGTTGCAATCACGTTTTACTTCATGCGACGACAACTTTCTACTGCTGACTTCCTATTACCCATCTCACACGTTGTCGACCGGTGAGATGATGAGACTGTTTCTCCGTCTTGTTCGCTGATATGTGTGATTAGGCTTGCTACATCATGTGTCGGGAATGATAATGTGCTATTTGAAGGTAGCGCCGAACTGTCACGCTGATATACTAATGTTTAACTACACTTAAACCGAAGTGACTTGAGTTAAAATGAATACAAATGAGTCGGCTATTACAAATGTGCTGATGTTTGGTTGCTAGTCTCACATATTATTCGAGGATGTTGATAATAAACTTATTACCGAGAAACCGTAATATTCAGTAGTTAAATCGGAGGTGTTTCTGAACGTTTACCTGTGACGAATCTGTTTGATTTCCTTACTGCAATCCAAGATCTTTGATTTTCCAAACTTGTTTTCGATTGTGGAGGATTGTAAAGAAACTTAGGTATGATTTTGATAATTTATGCCAACTATTTTTCTATCTGTTAATCGCGTCCACAACAGATGCATCGACTATCGCGACTACGTTACAACATGTCGAACTTACAATCACACCAATTGACCAATGTAGACAAATCTATCTCGATCTCCGAATAGAAGGTGCTCCCAATGGATTAAGTACCCCGGAAAGCATTATTTGTGCGGGACATCCAGAAGGTGGACGAGATTCTTGTCAAGTAAGTCATTTGACCCGCGTATTTAACAAACGGTCATGCAGAAACAGTTTACTGAATCGCAACAATAACGACTGTGACTAACTCGTTGTTACATCTAGGGTAGCGGACTGCTTCAGTGTACAGTGCACAGTGCACTAAGTCATTTTTCCAGCTACGAACTTACCAAACGTGAAATGTGAACAGCCGTTGAGATGGGAGACGAGATATTTATTACAGGAATACACAGAAGGTCTTATTTAACGACAGATATGACATCGACACGCAAATCAGCTAGGGAGGCTAGAGACCGGCCGTAGACCGGAAGCGTTTGTTGTTCTGGTTCGCGGAACACAGTCACATGGTGTGGAGACAATTAAACAGCATACATCATGCGAATTTCCTCAATAACCTAGGTACAATATACAACTATGAGTTTTGGGACCATTTTACACACCATAACGCGGGCATGCCAGTGAAATCTCCAGGTTGCTACACTACCATCTAAACCCTCCATTAAGTGTAGCTATGCTGTATTTGTGTGTCTATGGTTAGCAACTATCCCTCGAGGCTGTCATGGTGTAGTCTCATAAAAAGTATATATTTGACGAGCTAACTACGATGACATCAAGTAGAAAATCACGCCAAACACCAAAGTAACTTAAGTGCTGGGGGTAGTCGGAATAAGTTAAAATTTACTTTCTCACGCCGTTTAGCAACATTATAAGGAATGCATTTCATCATTCCGTTATTGCGCCAGCTGGAGAAAATTATGCAGATCATTATCTTCCTGAATTGTATTCAGCGACAATGTGCTCCAATGAAAACCAAAGTATTCAGTAAAAATACCCACAACTTTGACTCGTAACACAAAGGGTTGCCGATTCAACTCCACTCATATATTCAAACAATCTCAACCCAATTAATTCCGACAAAACCAAACCGGTCATAGAGTGTCGGCTCCGGTGTGAGCATCAAGATGCTCTGTGTACTTAATGCAGCTGTTTGGTACTCACTAAGAATAGTCATCTACGTTTATCTCCTTTCTGGAAAGTCTGCTAAACCTGAAATTTTGAAGTCCGTTGGGCGATCGGTTTAGACGATGTTGTTTATTTTATTTTGAAAACAATCAGTTTGTTCTAATATATTCGCACTGTGAGTTCGATGTGTCGCATTCGAAGGTTAGAAAAATGCGTCGAGTACCTGTTAGATTCAAATGGTTTGGTTTACGGTGTTGAAGATGTTGGCCAGTTATTATCAAAAACTGTGCATTTAATAGTTGGTAATAAACCGGGGTTTATCATCTTCAAGAATTTTTCAACTTCTTGCAGTAAAGCTGTCTACCCCATTTTGAAGGTACTGATTCAAATTACTCAGTAATTTTCTGATAAGACACGTCACTTTTGAGAATGCACTTGAATGCAATACATTGACTGTACTCACACTACCCGATGGGGGATCAACGCCTGTACACGATCTACCGTTAGTGATCTTTTCATGTTTAGTGTAGGTCACTTGACAGGAGCAGTGTACACTATTCTTTATTCTCAATCCGAATTCGTATCATTCATTGAAGGCAGTACTAATAATTTTAATTCTATTCACACACACACCTTCGAACTAACATCCAACTTGTGAATACAACTGAGTACATAAAATTTTGAATTAAGGGGACGAAAATAGTTTTATACAAAACAGAGTAAAACGAAATGGAGCCCAGATAAAGTACCAAACAGTGAGTGTCATATGTGTAATGAAGATATGAAACAAAGTTTGGCGGTCTCATACTACTCAATTTCATCTCTCCAAAGTTGACGGTTACCGGTTAAGGCTTTCCGTGTTGTATGCCTTTGAAGAATTAAGTGCAGATTAGTCGAGCATTTTTACAAATATATTTTTCATGAAATTTTGAAAGTTCCATTTTAATCCCTCCACTACATTCAAGTTAATCAGTAATGAAAGCAAGATTATTTCAGCAAAAATTGCAAATATTTTTACCGTGTACAAATCGTGTCGATTATTCTATAATTAACCAAACGGTTTACGCTGTTCACGTGAATCACTAGAAAATACCGCCACTCTGATGGAAACCTCCATGCTGTGCGCCATCGCTTGCCCAAAGTATTGTGATTTTTGTATTTGTTGTTAGCCTAAAAATATAATGATTTATCTTGAGTAGTCTTGTTGCTATTCCTAACATTCGTCACAACATTCTTCTATGCATATTCCCTTAGTTCGATTCTGGTGGTCCGTTAATGTGTCAACTCAACGGTCAGTGGCGAGTTATGGGTGTTATCTCGTTTGGATACGAATGCGCCAAACCGGGCTTTCCAGGGATCCATACTCGCGTCTCTGACTACGTTCCCTGGATCAAGACTTTGGTGAATGAATTCCAATAGTAGTGAAGACGGACAGCTCATGCTTTCACCCGATCATACTGATTGTGTGAATTTGTCGATGTTAGCGCAAAGCTTGCTTTGCTGAATAAACAGCATGGTGAAATGATTACTCTCTATCAAATAGAATACTGAATGCAATGTTTACGCTTCCGAGCAGACAAAAGCTGTGCCATCAGACTTTTATGTGTAATAGATGGACAGCTGGACTGGTGAGCATTTTTAGAGTGGTATTGTGTACGAAGTGAAATAAATTACTGCTTGGGCGTAATACTCCAGAGCAAACTCGCAGATTCAGATATATGTAAAAAGTGTTCGAGGGTTCATAAGTTTCTGAAAGAATGTTTGTCAGGGAACAGGTCGTCCTGTCCAATTTGTGAATACAGAGAACATATGAATAGAAGTTTATAAACGTGCAGAAACTGGAAGTAGTGTCAAGGCAATGCTTGAAACCTGATCAAATTAAAGCAGCATTCCGAGAGATATGTACAGTTATTGATTGATCTGGATCGTCCCTCATCAATTTTACTATCAAGCTCCCAACCAATTCACTGATGAATCCAGAGTCGGTTAATGCATTCCATGATGGGCATAACTTAACTACACCATGGTCAGACAATATATAGTTCTATATTCGCAGCTTAGTGTCTTCTAATGTAATAAAATTGCCAAACTGCTTATTAGTAATACAAGTTCAGTACCCATCGTTGAAGTTGGTGAATTCCAGTGCGAACAGTTATATAATTCCTGTTTGTGTAATCAACCGGGTGGATCATTTTGGGCATTCCATCTAACACAGTGGATTAGGAAATTTCTAAGTTTCCGACGTGGCTACGAAGTTCAGGTGATAGACTACTTGCCGCACATTAGCACGTTGTTTATCTCACTGTTTCGAACTCAGCGAGCTTGCAGATTTTTGATATTCAATTTTTTTCTCAAATCTGTTAAACTACTTATCCATAATAAAGTGCTGTTGGAAGGTTTTATGATTAATGAACAGTCAACACCCAGGCGGATCTAATGAATCCGGGATTGACAAAGCTCCACAAGCCATGAATGTTTTATGGACTGGTTGAGATTCCAACAATAAACCGAAGATGTGGGTTGCAAACGAGTTAATTTGTTATGTTTCAGTGACAGGTTGAGTAAAAAAACTACATGGGTTCACATTGGTTGATATGTCAAGATAAGTTAATCAACAATGTCTGCTTGATCGGATTCATGAGGCTTAGCTGTAAAGGAGTGGTCACCTGAGGTGTGCACAATTTGTGTACACATCAACGTGTCCACATCACAGATCCACCATGGTTGTGAATGTATGGTAGACGTAATGATCACGTATGAAATGACATTTGTCAATTCTCTGGCTAACCATATCGGGTGATACTCTCCGATGCTTTCAGCAAATTTCCGTGTAATGTAGTTCTCCTGTAGCCTTCTCTACGGGAGCAGTGGAAGCCATAAACACGAGAAGATGCATCGTGAGTGAAAAATATACTCTTCAACTGAGGACTGCAAACCAAGTTAGAAATGAATGGAACAAGCGATTTCGTTGACACCTACGTTTGATTGATCAATATTTAAAGTCTCCCGGAAATGTTCACGGGAGATCCATTGCTTTTGAGAGATTTCAGCGAGTTCAGCGATTTGTTCACGGGATCGAGGTTGGAGGCCCAAGTGACCTGGATCCAGTCAGTTTGTCCGTTTCGATGTCAGCGGTTTTCTGTTGACCTAAAAGGCAGTCCTTGAAAATAGGGTGTGGCACCGCTCTAGGGGTTTACAGAGAAT
>LUCH01000204.1:155578-175170 GCA_013368495.1 Paragonimus heterotremus | reverse complement strand
TAATATAGACACCGTATAACGATTGAAAAGCATGCCTGTCTATTCGAGGAAAGGCTCTTTTTATCATCCCGAGGGTCCCAAGTCCCAGGTGTAAGTAGCCATTTTGTGTACAGTTTGGCTTTCATATACCTTTGTGTACGCAGACACAAATAAATTAGTAAGCCGTAGAACTCAATCATTTGCAATGTATGTGCTGATCAGAAACTGTTATTTTCTGTAGCGTAGTTCGAACATCTTTGCACACATCTGCCTATCACACATAAAACTAGATGACACCTTTCCCTAAATGATGTAAAACTGTTGGAGTTTGCACACAGACCAGTCCAGTTTACTTCACAGTATATTTATAGTTGCATCGTGCTGTCACTACGATGAGACATGAATATATGTGAAATCGCAACACCCATTGGTGATTCAGGCTCTAAAGTGTGTCCCATAGTTTTCGCGGGTAGAGTTGAAATACGTCAGTATTCCGTTGAGGCGTTCAAGTTTGTCTGCCTCGTTTGGTTTGTGAACATCGTATAGTGAGGGATTGTGTTTAGGTGGTCATCTGATGAAGTGTTTCGAAGTCGTACTTTAAAATCATCAGCCAGCATAGGACGTACCGATGACCATACGGGCCTAAAGGTTTCTGGACAATATAAACGGAACTTTGTATACGCAGCAATATAATTAGCCAATATACTGATCTTTTAATGATGCAATTTTTGTCAGTGCAACAGCCAAGAATCTCAGTTCTCTCTGTAGTCGGCAGTGTGTCAACAGGCGATGATCAAATCTCCGTCACATTCATCTACTTAAGGGACTGCAACATTTGAGACCAGTTGTTGGTGATTTTCAATCTATATGAACTTCAAAAGTATCTCCTGGAACGTGAATCGCTTCCTTATAATTGTTTCTAAGAGTTGCGTGAAATTCATGTAGCCTTGCACCCATACACACTACAGCTACCGTACATAAACCTACTGATATCTAACGTAGCTGAATTCCGGCGACTTAGCACCATAGCTCGGACTAAGCTGATGTTAATGCCTACTATCCTTCGCTCCACTCATTCACTTTCTACCAACCCCGAGAAACCGCTTTAACCGTGATCCACTGAAAACTGGTCCGTCTTTTAAACTGTGATTCTCATAGGCCAGATGTGAGTATTCTTGGTACTTGAAACAAATGTAACATTAACCTAATATAACGCAGTTGACATCTTGGAACTAAGACCTCAAGATGACTGAGAGTTTGTGGCGATCACCAACCGAAAATTCTTTTCATAATTATGGCCTTGGCAGAAGGAAATGCTGCTAAGTAAAGTTGTTCAACTAGCGTGAAGTTATGAGTAAAATTGACGTGAAATTTTGTCCAACAAATACCACAGACAGTCGGTATAAGAGATTCATTATATGCTTTTATAAAAACTCAGCAATCACAGTTTGTTTGCAGGTGAATCAGTTTGCGACTGAAAAAGAAAACGTGCGGAATAGAACGTTAATAATAATACTTTTTCGTACTCACTTACGCAAGTGGAATTGGCCCATGTGAAAATGTGACGTAAGTGGATCGACATTCACTGACCAGAGTGTATTCCGATGGATAGAAAATGAGATTAGTAACAACTTGATGCAGTCTGTGAGTAAATTTGCCAGCTTCAATGTTTCTGTTATTGCAACAGCATTTTCTTCCAACTTACTCGGATAGTTTTAGCTACGGGAAAAGTGCCAAACATGAGGCATAGCCGGTTCATAAGTATAAGTTGAAACAACTCACATGCCAGGTTTCCTTAACCGACCATAATCTATTCTGAAGATATTTGTCAGTTGATTTTGATAACAAACTCTGAAGAGACACTGTGTCTAGCTCCTCGGTTACTATATGTAATAGTTGCAACCTAAGTCGTACATTCAACCGTGCATTACACAGTGAGGTGTCAATTATTCTTCAAGGAACAATGTTGTGGTATCTGATCTTACTAGAAAGTTAGTACAGCGGACGCCCGAAGACTTTCTTCTAGTTAACCTCGCTGTAATTATGCATTTCGCACCAAGAAATTAAACGATTCTGTGTTACTGCGAAAGTGTGGTAGCAGTTCAAGTGTACGTCGTTTGGAGATACCACAACGTTACGAGCAAGTTGTATTACTCTACGTTTACACCACCTCGCTTGGTCTTCCTCATGACTTCAGAAGAACGTGTAGCGAACAAGCTTGTTTTCGGTGATTCATCATCAGGCTAAATACAACACATTTATATATATGACTCAATGGGCATTTTCGAAATAATCAAACATTTATATGGGTCAATCATGTGAGAAAATATACAGTAATGAATCGAACGGATTGTCATCAGTTCCAGAAAGTTCATTTCGATTGTACAAATGATTGATGGCTGTAAAGATAGTGGTTTTGATTACGTAATCTGTTCTTGCCGAACGTGGACATCTGGCCATGGAAGACTAAGTGTTTTGACGAAACGCTTTTGAATGCATAGTGGAGGGGAGAGCAAGCGGATGGCTATTGCTTTTGCGACTGCTAACAGGCGCTCTTTGATCCGTTTTGATTGTAATCCATGGGCGCGATAGATCGGACGGAATGATTCGTTGGGATCGATTGAGTGATTGGATTCCATCAGCTGCGCAGCGATAGAAGACGAGCAAGACTTGGCCAAGAAGTTAAACGTATCAGGGAAAAGAATATTCTCACTTGATGTAACATCTCTATTCACTAATATCCCGCTCGGGGAGACAATTGAGTTTCTAGGCGACTATCTTGAGAACAACTCCATAAACATGGGATTACCGATAGAAGAATTGAGAAGGTTATTATACCGTTGTACCTGTAATGTTCAGTTCCAATTTTCCGGTAGACTATATCGGCAAAAGGACGGGGTAGCAATGGGGTCACCATTAGGACCATTACTAGCCGATATTTTTATGGCAAAGGTTGAAAGTGGTGTGCTAGCGACCACGATTGACTCGTTCACTCTGTACAAACTATATGTAGATGATATTATTTGCGTAACTGATGAAACAATAAGCCCCGAAGAAATACTGAACCAGTTCAACTCAGCCCATAGGAACATCCATTTCACCGTGGAGCATGAATCATCTGAAGGTATTTCGTTCTTAGACGTCTTCCTATCCCGTCGCCCAGATGGGACGATACAAAGAAAGGTACACCGTAAGTCAACGTGGACCGGGTAATATACGAACTTTTATAGTTTTGTACCATTAAGACAGAAAATTGATCTTGTCCGATGTATGGTCGATAGGGCTAAGAAAATATGCTCTAGTGCCACTCTAGAAGAGGAAAGACAATTCATATTTAAAGTACTAGTTGAAAATGGCTATCCTGAACAATTTATTCACAGGCATATGTCAAATAACACAAAGTTGAACAATCAGCACACTGTAGAGAAAAGTCTGTTTATATTTCATTATCTTTTAAAGGCGATAATTCCTCAGATAATATAAGCAACAGACTTAGCGTAGCTCTAAGCAAGACTTATTTTGCAGCCAAACTGCGTGTTCAATTCAATTCCACGCCAATTCTGCGCCCTCACTTGAAAGATACATTGCCTGTTCATGCTGCCTCTTACTGCGTATACCATTTCGTTCGTTCCGGTGAAACGAGCTATGTAGGCCGCACGACACGATGATTGTCTGAACGCATTGGGGAGCATCATCCGGTGTGGCTAACTCGGGGCTTGGCCAAATCCTGCTCGTCTTCTATCGCTGCGCACCTAATGGAATCCAATCACTCAATCGATCCCAACGAATCATTCCGTTCTATCTATCGCGCTCATGGATTACAATCAAAACGGGTCAAAGAGCGCCTGTTGGCAGTTGCAGAAGCAATAGCCATCCGCTTGCTCTCCCCTCCACTATGCATTCAAAAGCGTTTCGTCAAAACACTTAGTCTTCCATGACCAGATGTCCACGTTCGGCAAGAACAGATTACGTAATCAAAACCACTATCGTTACAGCCACTATTGAAAAGTCGGTTAGTTTCCATTGTTAAACGAGTTTTTTACGCGGCCAAAGTAGTTCTCAGTTATGACACCACCAAAGTGCAAACACCCACCATCAAGGACAGCCTACCTCTCCTCCTCATGTCGCACTGCGTGTACCAATATTTGTGTGGGTGCGGTTCCACCTACATTAGAGTGACGGAGAGGCAGCTGCAAGTCAGGATGGCAGAGCACTTGCCCAAATGGGTGTGCAACCGCGACAGCCAACTCGTTGGAATCTGTGCCAATGAGGCCAAAGGTCATTCACACAATGCACCTGCTTCGTTCATTGCGCGTCATGTGCTCGAGACAAATCACGAGACTAGCAATCCATCGGCATTCAGTCATTTTTACGCAACAGAATAAACGCTTGCTTCACTTTGCCGAGGCAATTGCTATTAAACGTCTGAAGCCGCCATTGTGTGTGTGCAAAAGGAACTGTTCATTAAATTAGCACTACCTTGGTAATGTTAGTGAATTTCGTTTTGTTTTCCTTATACCTGGACCGAATGCTCTCCGTAAGTCATAATTTCATGCATATTTTGTAAATTTTATTTTTGCAATATGTGCTTGATAAGATGCAGCGAAATCAGTTCGAACAAAGATCGTGCAATATACCACTACTAGCTTGTGTTTTCAAATATTTGTATTAGTAAAGTGCAAATAAACTGAAAAATACATTCATTTGAGGAGTGCAGGCTTGACAGCTTGCATCTCGACTAACCGACATATTGATGAAAGCTTCAAAAGATGCTGACGTAGAACTGTTTTCTCAGCGTTCACACGTTCGAAAAGGCAGGGGAACATTCTCTTCTTGTTGAGAACTGTCATACCACACATTTCGTCAATGCTTTGGTTGTCTGTTTGCGGTGGCGGGACGACATCTCACGGTCAACTTTCATGAATATCACAGAATGAAACAAGTTTGTTCATTAACCTGTTTGATAATATCTTAATATTTACAAATATCATAACCAAAAGAAACTGGGCTTCAACTCTTCTGCTTAGCTACAATAATGGGAATTGAATATACTCCAGAGCTAACGAAATTTTCAAGTACAACAGTGCATTTTATACGGAAACCGAGTTGGTGAATGTTGTTAGCAGCCACCTAACATTGACTGTGGTGAGTACGATTTAGTATATACAGGAGAACCAGAGAAGTCAAGTTCCAACGTGTCAATATAACCGATTCTGGGTTGTGCTTTGAAAGCGTAACAAAAGAGAAGTGGGTAGGTCAATTAACTGTACGGTGATTCACTTTGAAACTTTCACCATCCTCTTTTCCGTGGATAATGTCATCATTATATCCAGAACGCGACTAAAGATAAATTAGTCGACCAATCTCACTTCATGTCAAAGTTAAAATACGGAAGTCAAGAATGAAGGCATTTCACCATGTTTTCTTCACTTGCTCACCTCCCTCGTTTTTTTCCTATTCTTATGCGATCGAGTTCAGTGGATTATTCGATCGGCAGCGGTAAAGTTACATGTGGATTCAACAGACGACTGGTTAGTAACACGGTAGTTGTGTTTTGCCAGCCGTCCAGTGCAAGTTACGAGGCCGACGACTCTGACAACCTAAAAATGGACGGGGAGTAGCTAGCATTTGATGACGCAGTGGAAATATGTGATTCACTTCATGTTTGTGGAACACAACGCGCCGAGGTTTGTTGACGGGATTACAGACATACAACGGACGCCTGAACAATTCTTTCTAGACAACCGCGTAGTAATCGTGCCATTTTTCAACGTAAAATTGAATGAATATTTTGCGTTACTGTAAATGTTTGATAGTAGTTCGAGTAAATCGATTGAGAATAACAACGTTACGACTAAGTTGTAATAATCTACGTTTCCACTATATCGAGCGGTCATTCTCAGTGCAAGTTCAAAAGTATTCGGCGTTTACTATTTGTTGTGGTGAAATCTGGGTAAAATTTAGTCCGACCAAACAATCAGTTGTAACACGATAACATCCAACAACTTTATCCAATAATCGGTTGAACAATTTATCGTATATGTTAGAAACAGCAAGATAACCCGGAATATAACTGGTTATTGCTCGTATATGTTTTTGGTATCTGTGCGACTTTTGAAATTCATTGTAGTAACCTCAATCTTCTAGCGCACGTAAAATCTTGACTGCGAGCCCAAACAGTTTATAACGAAAAATCATTAAGTATTGGTAATCTTTATCAAACAAAGTTTATAACTAGCATATTATCTGTCAAATTTGTCCAGATATTCAACGACATCTGTAGAAAATACGTAATAGAAGAAGTTTCAGTCATCTGGTGACATTTTGACCATCTAAGTGGTTCTTGAAAATAAAGCCTGTGTGAATAAACCAGTCCTTCGAAAATAATCCACTTTTTATGAGAGAGTAATATTCATTTTCCTGCTCATAATCTTTCTTAATGAGCAAGAAGAGAACAGCACGTTATTAACCGTTTCAAATTGTTTGAAAGATATTATAGAAAGTCTTAATTCTATTAGTAAGGTGCACATGAATTTAAAGAAACATTCATTTGACGGGCAAATGCACGACAGCTCGCATCTCTACTAACGAACGCCTAGTCCGCTTGTGATGAAAACTTCAAAATTTACTGATGTATAATTGTTTTTTCAGCTTTCACCGGGAAAAACTCTCAACTTGTTGAAAACTGCCATACAACATATTCCGTCAATGCTTTGGTTGCCTGTCTGCGATAGTGAGACGACATCTAAAGGTCAATATTTATGAATACTAAAAAAATTTAAAAAATTCGTTTATTTACCCATATGGCAATTATCTTCATTTAAAACACTAAGTTACCTTCATCCAGTTCATTAAGACGGCGAGAAGATATACACCGTAAAACATGCTCCAGAAATTGGTCACTTGAATGACCTGATTAAATCGCTCGTGTCACCGTTACATAATACCATCTCGTACCTGCATACGATTAGTCAGTAGTACTAAGTAAAGTCCCATGCAAATGAGATGCTGTGACATAGGCTTTGAGTTCCAAAAAATATTCGAAATATAACTTCTGAAATATGACTTATTTCACTCACAAACTTGGTTTCCTTTATATATGGAAAAAGGGTTTGAACAATGAGGTACCATGTGGAATATCATGTCCTTAATCTACTCAAGTGACCTACTTAATTGAACGATGAATAAGTTTCAGAAATTTGAACCATTGAGATCCCTTTATCCAGTTCATTAAGATGGCAGGAAAACGAACATTGTCAGATGCAAGCATTTCGTTTATTCTCATCAGTCGATTGCATAAAACATCCAGTTATATAGATTAAGCGCTTGGTAATAAAACAATGAAATGAACGAACATCACATGGGAGCAATCATGGTTTACTGCCACGGTAACCAAATTGATTGCGTCAGCACCCTTTACCAGCGAAGAGTCGGCGCGTGACGATTGATCAACAATGCCTGGGAAAACGCCAACTGCCTAGGGTTGTGAATGCGCAATAGGACGGTGAACGAAGTGACAGGGTCCACCATATGCCCTGTTATGACTAATTGTTTCGCGATCGAAGACGCCAGATTTATGTTCGAATGTTGTCATACTGACCCGCGTTGAGTCATTGTTTGCACTAGCTACTTGGGGGTGTGCTCTGCTTTCCTTTGTCGTAAGTTTCGGTCCATTCTGCCAATATATAAGTCACTGCAACTGCCAGTGAACTGGTAGATAACATGAGAGACAGAATTTTCGAAGAAAGAACGATCGCAGCAGTGGAGAGTAATCCTGCGAGTGGAAAGCAACAAGCGCAACTCCTCTGCAGGATGTGTGCGATCAATGACTGATTCCAACTATCGATTTACATCAGTAATATTGTGGTCATCTGTATAAGGAAGGGTGATAAAAACCTGCTTCTTCGGCACTGATTGTGGCTGGGGGGTAGCCACTCGTTTCTTGCAATAGGTTTCAATAAATTTGGCCGGATATCCCTTTGCAAGCAAAAACATTCTTGAAGAACTCCTCTTCAGACTTCAGGTGGTCGGCTAAGCATACTTTCCTTGCTCGGTGAAAATGGTTCGCACCAAACAGCGTTTGTGAGCCATGGGCGAAAACGAGGAGAATTGTACGTTCTGCCTAGTCCATGTGGTTTTTCGACAAAAGACTCAATAACTGTACCATCTAAACTCTTAAAAACAAGCATGTATCAGAATGGTAGTAAGTTATCTAGCTCCTGTTCATGAGTGACACGGAGATTTGGAAGGATGGAACTAAATTGGTTCAAAAGAGCGATAAAATGACCAAAATCGGTGAATATTAGAATATCATTGACATAACGCTTATGAAACGAAGAACGGTCAATATAACCCTACAGTCCATCTTCGACCATCCCAAGAAAAATATCGGCCAATGTTGGGTCCAATGGGCTGTCCACTGCTACACCATCAACTTGCCTATAAGCAAATCCATCGACTCAAACCGAATGTCGTCCGTACAGATAAGAATAAATTTTTTAAGGTAGTCGACAGAAATAGGTAAAGAATTATTATGAACCAGAATAAAATCACATAAATAATCAACTGTTTCATGTAATGGATGAATTAGCTTACCACACCGTTTCTCGATGGCTAGTTCAGCTCATTTATTCTATCCGTAACCCCCCAGCTCCCGTTCTTTGAAGGATTCTTTCGAGTTATGTGATAATCTGGAGAACATTTCGGTGAGTTCCACACAAAAATGTACTCAATTGACGTTGATTCACAATTGGCAAACCAGTGTCTAGCTGTAGACGTGCGGGACTGCCGTTAATTTTTACCCACACATATTTTCGGTGTGCAGTGAAACTGAGGTTAAAGGTGGCCAAAATGAAATTCCGCTTTGCGCTCTGTTTCTTTGATTTCTCTTCGGTTGTTCCTTGAAAGCGATGGCGGAATTCCAGGTGTCAGGGCTGAACGGCAACATGTCTTCTTGAGCCCGAATTGATTGCATTTTTGACATTTGTGGTGCGTGAATGAACAGAATCGTACATAATGCTAATCACCACATTGCCAGTATGCAGTTAAGACTTGATTGAAGGATTTGCGTCATGCGTCTCGGTTCATAGGTTACGTGACCGCTGCGTAACGGTATGGACTGCAGGTAACCCCGACTGTTCAATCATGGCTGTATCATGTTTCAGATCGATCAACTATTGGCACTCCGCTGTTACAGATACCAAAGTCATATCAGGGTTCTGTTCGATCTTGTTCAAAATTCTGGTACGAATGTCGGCAGGTTGGGTAGACTGTAGGCCGCAGACAAATATTACACACTAGAACTGATCCTCTGTCATTGTCTTCAACTTGAACTTTTCACATTCTCTGTTGACCGTACGTGTGTAAGTGACAACATTTTTATGTTCACTTTTCACGAACTCAAAACATTGAAATCGGATATGGAACAAGGATGACTACTCTCTGAAAATATTCGTCAGCATCTTCAGTGCTTCTTCAAAAGTGAGAACGCACGATTTCTTTGAATGACTCAAATCAGTTTACCTCGGATGTTCCATCGTGCTGAGTTTGCGAAGAAGCATTCGCACCTTTCCTGTATCATCCATATTAGCCAACTCCACTCGGAAGACATCTTCGTATTGGCTGAACCAGCATTCTAACGTCACTCCAGCATCTACATCATAGATAAATTCGTTGATACCGTTCCTGATGGCGTCCACCGTTGGACCCGGTTTGAGGTTTGAATTTGCTGACATCATAGATCAACTGCGCGTTAATTTTTCGATTAACTTCGGCTGGACCGCATCGAATTGCGCCTGTTGTTGCTGCAGGTTCAGTTTCATTTATTCCACTGGAATTGTAATTGTCCGCTTGAGTTACATATATAACACCCAAAATCGCCAGTTATTATATCGTCGCCTTGGTTGCGCATTCAGTCGCTTGGCCCGAAACTTAGAAATGAGAAGAGAGGCGGTAAAAATGTTTATTGCAAGAGCGAGACAAAATTAAGCCACAAATGCTCCTAGTTTATAGGACGAAACGATTACCATAGATGGCCAACTGACATAGAGCGAATCAAATGAAACAGTGACATATGGCAGTCACGGCATCAGAACAAATCACGTTACAGGGGGCATCAGAAGGCAGCGCGAGAAAAAACAGTCCAGATAGCGCACAGGCGTTCGACCGTCCACCGGCTGTGGAACCATACCACCACCCACGACCATGCTATCCGAGCTGTCCCGGCCGATCGATGTGAGGTGATAGGTCCTGGCTGTTTCGTTAGGCGATGTGCCTCCTGACGTGGACCGACAACGAAACTGACAGCGGACTCCCGACACCTTTCGGTAGACAAACACCCAGTTGTAAATGTGGCTAATATCAGATTTTCGGCGCTTGTGTTCAACAGACCTTGCCTCACCTAGGACTGTGATATGCAGTGGGCGATACTGGCTATCTGGTGCTGCACCGAAACCGCGACGAACGTACATCAACGTCAAGTTGCATACCATATCCACCGACACTTCCGTTTAGATACCGTGTCATTGAAATTCATGTGGAAGATGCTTACTCAAGAATTTATTCCCAAAGCGTCATTGGAGGACGGCATAATGTCAGCTCATTTTTACCTAATCACCCTCTCAGAAGTAGCACATAGAGATAAGCTTGTTCGACGGCCGATGCAGTAACTCATTCAGTTTTCGTTACATAGCCCTGGTTTAAGTGGTCACATGATATGGTCAAGAAGCCCACGTCTAGAGGGTAAAAGGACCGAGGCCCTCAACAAGAACGTTTTACTTAAAAGGTTCAGTGGCGAGGCGACAGATGAATGGCGGTGGATTCGAAGTTGGGATGCTTTTCTGAAATAAATACAACCTAAATAAGAGGGGAAATTGTATGTGGGTTATCCATCTTCCATCCGCCGACTTGCTTTATAAGAGTTGACCAACCGAATGCTGTATATTTCAAGACAGGAACACTCGAATACAAGAAACGCTTAAGAATAACATCGCAGCAGGATTATAAGGATTTTGTGCTTACTGGTTTGTCCAATTGATGTAGTGTTGGTTACCACTATCCGACCGACAACATTTCGAAAACCAGCCAACCGTAACCGTGGACGTGGCCATGTGCTGAACGAGGTGGGATGTGGACCAGCGGTTCGATTAATTGGGTGGAAGCCGGATATTTCTTCACTCTGCTTCCGAAAAACATAGTGAAATTTAGCATGTAGTACCTGGAAGTTTCAAGCGTTAGAGCAAAGAAGGTAATATTTGAACACCAGGCTCCGTCTTGCCTTAAAATTATCAAAGAATGCAGGAAAATCATCCTGTTTGTATCCTTGTTCCAGTAGAGTACAAATGGAAAATAAAAGTTTTACACAAGTGTTACTTAAATCTATGAGATGATTATCACTAGGTACAGTACATAAACAACAGGTAACTAAAAATAAATCAGGTGTATTTGCAGAAAACTGCTCAATAAGGTTTTAAATTATTAAAGTTCTAAAAGCAGAATCAGAATATATTTGACGTTTTAGTTTGTTGAGATTCCGTGAGTGAACCATCCGAATTTTCCTGGCTGAGGCAAAGGAATATATTGTTATTTGTTGGATTTTCTTCAACCCTCATTTCGTTGGAGTTGGAGATCATCCAGGGAGTACAGTGTGTTGCGGACCAGAGGTGAGCTTTTGTCTTTGTACTTTTTCGGTGTAGACTTTCCGTAGCAAGTGTTTGTATAACAAAATCTGAAGAGTTCCCCTATTATTGTCCGTGGCGAGCAGTCACTCCAAATCGTCAGCGGAATTGTATTTGCATGTGTATACGTAAGATAGGAGAGGAGGCATCCACAGTGGGAATTTTGACTGAAATGGACTCATTGACAGTGTTGGCATTGTGACGAGATTACAGCATGTAAGTACGTCTGTTTACCTAGGCTCCGTTATGGTAAATTTACAAGTGTCAAACCGCAGTGAAGTATCAGCCATATGTCAGCATGGTATTTCTATTGAGTCTGCGCATGCCAAGATCCTTAAATTTATTCTGAAGCATTTGTTAAACGTAAATGTTGAGTGGTTCCAGTCTGATGTGATAATTAGTTATCATGGTGATAACTTAATGAATTGTTTAGTGCTTGTCTTATAGCGAGTGGTTGACTTTCTAAACTCTGTTTGTTTAAGTTCCAGTTGTTAAAAGTGTTGCGTTTTTCTTCACACCTCAAAATTGAATCTTTTTTCATTCTTCCGCCTAATTTGTTGATTTGTATTGCTGAAGTGTCCTTTTCAGCCTCTCGAGACAATGGCCCGTTTGATGGTGAACAGTTTCGCAGGCATCTGTACGTTAATTCACTGCCTGAAAATTACATCCAAATTTGTCTTACAATGCAACTTTATGTGCATTACTGTTTCATGGGATCATTGACAATCTCCTATTGGCTGCTATAGAACCTTGCTTTTGGATTGCTCAATGCATATTGCCAATCTCTTGTGCCCTCTCCACGTACTTCCAATTTACTCATCAAACTGTTCTTCCGATCAGTGAGTAGTTGACCACCTGGTAACATGGTAAATTCTTCTTACTGATGTAATGGCTAAATTGTCCTTGATGATCAGTTCGTCGCAGATACGTTGACCTCATGTACTTCTCAGCCCATTGAATCCGTACAGTTGGAATTTCCAAACGAGGATTGCTATATTTATCACGTTTATTGTTGTTTTATCTTGTACTGTAATAAACCGCCATCTTCATTGTTATCATTAACCTCGGATATCTCCATGGTTCAGTTTACTATCATCAATCCAAACATTTCGTTTCTTCCACGTTGACTAGTCGTTTGTACTGGACAGTGAGTTGTGGTTCCAAGGACCATTTTTTATCAGTCGATTCACAGGTCGTACGTAATCACCAGTGCTATACCGGTGACAACTACTGTAGGTTTCATGTGGGAATGTCCGAAGCGACTTCAACTAAGCTCATCGTTATGACGAGAATGGAATCGATCGCAGCCGTGAAAATTATGCGCAATATTTCAGCGTCTTACTATAGGTGGAAAAACGCACATTTATAGAACTATCTACAGAGAGACTCGATCATTGTATTACAGTAAATCAGAGACACCTCAATAACGTGAAAAGGGAGAGGCTGACGTTCTTGATAGACATTGATCCGTTCCTTAATTTTTGTTAGAACATCTGAAGGTGTTTTCAGACAGTTTTTATTTTACCATGTTTAGACAGTACATGGCGCTTACAAAGCATCGAAAGGCTTTCAGCAACCAAAGTGGTCTATGAATTCTACACGTTGTGATGCATTCACATTATACCAAATTTCCAAAGGCCACTTTTGTTTCAGACATCTTGAATGTGAAGAGACCACTGTACCTGTAGGATCATAAACTGAAGTTGTCGGGTTACTTGCTTGAAAAACTATCTTCGCGTGAACCTTGAAAAATGTGGTTCAACAAAAAAGCTCTAATGAACGTAAGCATCAATTTTATATATTTGTGGCCTCACCCACTGAAACACAAAAGTTTACATGTAAAAACAAGATATTGCTTCAACGAAAGATACGTTGCCACTTCCTACACTCATTATTTGCAAATGACGCAAGTGTCTTATCAACTGCGATCAATTTGGGTTGTATCCAGTTGTTGCAGTCTAGCGCTGGTCTGCGCTGTATTAACAGTATGCAGCAAATTTTAAGGACATGCTGTAAGATTGTGACCGTTCCGAAGCTAACGTTTTTTAAGCCACTGTGAAAATGTGAAACAATGGTCAGAAGTCAGATCATTACAATCACTAATACAACCTCATCATGATTCGCTCACATCGGAATGACACATTTTTTACCACTTACGCGACAACCACTTAATGAACGATAGTAATGTTTCAAAAATTGATGCAATGAGCGTTTGCTGCGTGCATTTTCTACTGCACCCTTAATAGCAAAATCACGCTGTCGTGAGCGTGTTATGCGACAAGCCGTTATGGGGTGAAAAATTAATCACCGAGTTATGGAAGGGTCACTGAGTTCAAGCCGTGGCCAAGTGGATTCCAATCGTTTGTTTGCAGCAGCTTTGACAACAACAAGAGCAACCTGAATCAAAATGACTTAACGAACGTGATTACACATACTGAAGTTTCAAATTGATCATCACTCACAACTGATCGCAGCTGTCGCATTCCCATAGACTTTCCAGTCGGCCCCTTTCACACAGCAGAAGCACTAGATTCGAGTTTCGCTCTCTCGTTAGAGCTCGTCAGTAGTGCATATCATTGCCTAATGTGAGGTCAATGGCGCAGTGGTTAACACGGTTACCTCGACCCGGTCGACGTCAGATTCTATATCCAGGACACCGGTAATATGCAAAACCGTTATATTTCTCTAGGCAATCCATTTGGTCCGCTACTGCCGATATTAGTACTACCCACTAAGAGTGGAAGGTGCATAAAACTGGATCTAGTGCGAACTCTGTTCGCGCTCATTAGACGAACTTGTTGGACAAAAACATTGGTCAAAAGATTTCCTAATATGTAACCAACGTCGAAGAAAATGTCTGTCCGTCTGCGCCCATTCAGAACTTCGGCAAGAAAATATCAATGACAGCGAGTGCTTCAATCGTCTATCATCGTTTTCCTACACAAGTGAATTAGCATCACTCTGATTAAAACCCGTTTTTCGATAACTGTTAGAAGTACACTCTATACAGTCCGGATGGTACCGAAAAAGCTTCGATCAGTACACGCGGTCGACAACAGAATGCGGGACGCGTAAATTTTCCTCGTCGTATAAAAAGAACAGGTGCCTTGGTCGTAGAGAGTAACGCGAGTAGGGCTGCTAATTTCTACCAAGTCAAATCGGAAGACGAGCATAAGCAGTCGTTTTGCTGTCCTCGGCGACACGTTCAGCGGGGAACAAAATACAAGGGACCCGACGGCCTACAAATTTTCTCGACTAAGATGGTTGAGGGACATTTACAATGAATGACAGTTATGGTCACCAAGCCGCCAATAGTTGTGCCGAAATGAAGGTGGAAGAGGTAGGAAGTTAGTAAACGTCATCTTTAGGCGACTTTCAGAATTTTCCCCATTGCTATTATGCAAAATCTTTTCCCCTGGGACGAAGACGCCTTTGGATGAAAAGACGGAGGTTCCTCCGACAATTATACATACTACGCACCACCAGTGAGAATACTGTTACATTCAATTGCCAAGTTCTGAAGCATTTATGAGTTTTCCTCTGAGAGTCGAGCCAGTTTCAATACTGAACCTATCCACAATTACACCAACGAAGAAAATCCAGTTTTGGCTAGTTGAAACGGTCATTAAAACGTAACTACACGTCTCAAAAACCACCGTCATCCATCGCTTGATTCCTGTTGAAGTAACCATTCCATTTAAACTTAGAGAAGGGTTCCCGGTTGCGCTGAGCAACAAAAGTCAAAGTTCTGTTCTGTTACAGAAATCGTAGCAATTAACAGGTATGCGATTTCGACTACAACACTCTTGGGGAAGGCCACCCGAGATGGTTGAAACGCAAAGCACTATAACTTGCTCGTAACGTTGTGTTGTTCTGAGTCCATTTGTCAGCAACATGTTATACACGAAGCCCAATCTATTTGACTTCATTCATAATGAACATTGTGTGGACATCGTACAAATGAGTAATCAACTCCGGTTTCCTCGCAGGACTGTCTCATGCACAGACGAGTCGAGTTGATCTGAATAGCGTATTTGTCAGTATGCGTTCGTTAGTTTCCAGGAGCTCAGGTATTAACGGAACAACAAGTATGCAATATAGGCAGCATATTTGATGAAGTGAACTCCTGGATGATATTTTTATATTCACTGAGACTGCAAACAATTATTGGTTTGAAAACCACAAGTTACTCTGACGCTCCAATGGCAACCGTACAGATAATGCATGTAACGTGACAAATTAGCCTTATCTCTCGTCAACTTGATCACCCTTTGGCATAAAGCTCTACTAAGATGAATTGTAGTGGACTTTTCAGCACCTGATGATTGGGCTGGTAAATAGAAAGAATGCTGATAGTTTTCGTGAGCAGCAATAGTGTTTTATAGAATATTAGTTCAGATTTAAAGCAACTTCGAAGAGATTATTGATATAATCCCCTGTTGTGGGTAGCCGGCAGTTCGTGGACCATAAGGAAATCTCTATCTACTACTTCAATTCTTTGTAAATTTGCTGTTGTTTCAATCATGAAAAACATTTAACAGAATTTGCCTAAACTTTCCGTTTGAACGTGTGAAAATTAATAGTTAGCTAACTTGCCCATCTATAAGGGAGCTCTTAATAGTCAGAATAGACTTCAACAGCCGTCCAGACTTTTGCGTCTTCGGCAGGGCGTGAATTTGGGCTGTTTTGCACAACAAAATAAACTATTGTTAGCTAGAGCATTCACGTCGCATTCCGTCGCTGATTGGCAACAACTGAGTACACTTCTACCGACAGCAAGAATATTTCCGTTGAAATATCATTTCTTCTAGGGCGCATCTTAGAGCCCAAAATGCGACTAACCCGCTTTTTGCTGATTCAAACACTTCCGCTGATCATGATAACTGTGTACGTCGAGTTGAATTCGTCCAGTTTGGACCTTTCCACAAGTCACAACCTTCGATTTCGTGGACTTGTTAGCCTTATCTATCCAGATAGTTTGGTAATCATTCAGTCACTCTGCGTCCACAGTCAGTCAGCTTTCCATGGTTGGTCTTGACTCCGACTACTTCAATCACGCCCTCGCAGTCCTCCAAGAACGACCTGACATCTCCGTCTTCGAACGGCCGTGACCAGGCTATCTTCATCCTCGCGTTCGTCACAGTATCAACTACCGTGATCTCAAAAGGCGCTTGGCCTACAAGGTTGTTTATTAGACGAACTTCCGTACAGATTATGGTAAAACCTAGGACCACGAACACGTAAACCCATTTGCACAGCTGACGTGCATTCATACGGGTTAGGCAGCAGTACTTTGACATTCGCTCCGGTGGCACTTCCCGCACAGTACGTACACACTATTCCGATAGTCGCTCCTGGTTCGTTGTCTTCCTGGCGTTGAGGCTTGTCCTCTTAGTTCCTGGAAGTACGCAGCCTCGTTTGTGAGCAGTAAACTACTTACAAACGAGGCTGTCTATTATACAACAGGGCTACTTGCTTGAAACACTGTCTTTGCGTAATCCTTGAAAAATGCGTGTGTAGGAAGAAAGTTTCCATGACTGTAAGCATCAGTGTTATACATGTTGTAATCATTCAATCACTTCGTCTCATAATGTGTAACGACTTGAATGCTGCAGTTTAAATTCAGGTGTTGTTTTCCGCCTCGTCGATTTACTCAACTACAATCCAGACCTTCAGTATTTCGTTCACTTCATCAATACTCAGATTTGTGCTTCATAGTACCGATCTAACGCAGATGTTCCTTTCGATAATACGTGATATTAGTTTTGTTAGTATAAAAGATGTGTCAGACCCCCGATATGTTTTGAGCATTTCCATTTTTGGCACATACCAGGCAGGCAGAATGGAAATGAACTGGCAAGCTGCGTACTCATGTTACTTCAGTTTAATATCTGCATCCAGATTGTTCCACTAACCCATGAAATATGGTTTTCAGATGACATCGTGAATGCAACCGGCCAGATGTTTAGAGCGTCAGCAGTGAGACGTTACTGGTCAAAACAGGTGAATTCCACTCTTTAGGTGAGCTCGTGAAGTAGAACAGTGTATGTGCAATGTGATGCCAGGGAGTGATCGTGCGAAATGGCTTTGACACATTTTGTCATTGCTGCTGACTGGGAACAGAGGCACCTTTACGTTTAACTCATCGTAGCCGTATTAGCTTCTGCACTGAGGATCGTCCAGTGGAATTCAGATGAAACTGTCTAAGTTTAATTGGACGTGGATGGTTGCTGTATAATTACGGGTAATTTATTTGGTAGAAAAATGTAAACTTACTGCAACATTCACCTCGTACTATCTGCGGTTTACGTTATCGTGCTTGAACCACGTGAGAAGAAGTTGCAGTGACTTGACGCAGTTTTCCTGCCGCGTAATAAAAACCCTTGCGCTGACAACAAAAATGTAGGGCACTGCAAGGCATTTGATCTTGGAGCTACACATATGGTGTCAACAAAACACGAGTCATCTGAATGTGGGTTATGATGATGTTATTCAAGTGTAGATATTCACATTTTCACCTTAAACCAATGAACAACAGAGAACTGAACCTTACTGCACGAAACTCAGTGAATATTCGGCCAGGTTCAACTGCCTGATATTTGTCTGTCCTCACAGAGCTATTAAATTCTTTAAAAGCTGATTGACTTCAAGTTTAGTTTACTCCATGAGTTGTAGCTCAAGCACGACGTTGTTTTTTAATCAGTATTACAACCGTGTTAGCCTAGTCCCCCATGTGTATACAATTTACAAACGATGTAGTGCACCCTGTTCCCGCTTCTACTGGTCCTTATAATCATCACAACGGTCATGAACGTGACTAGGAGTTAGTGTGGCTGGGGCCGCCGCTCAGCTCAACATTGATGGGAATGTCCTAAAATGGGTGACGTTGACGAAGAGGTTGTAGATTGTTGAAACTAATAAAAAGAGGACTGGGCGGAAGAACTAAAACGATATGAATGCAGGTAAGCCATTGATTGCAGCACGGCGCAATCTTGGATAATGTTTCTAACCAGCGATTTGAGTAATCACGAAGACCGCAGCGATGCAAGTGACACCTACCCAATTCGATCAGCACAGCAGTCAAGGTCTCCATATTGTGGCCACGCTGTTGTTTGACCGTCAGACGGTTTTACTGCAGTTGTTGGTGGTCTCACTTTATAATGCCTGATGAGATAAACTCTCCGTAAGCATGTAAAGTACGTGATCCAATCATCCAAAGTTGCGCAATGCGATAAGTTAACTAATTGGTAGTGTATCTTGAGCGTTTCAGAATACGTGTTGGCGAACGGCCGTATCACCACAAGACTGACAACCACGACAGTGTGGTAGGATAGATCGGGTCCTATTTGTTTGTCGTCGTACGTTTTTCGTATAACATGAAACTCTGCAAAAAGTATCAGTGACAAATTTATTAATTATTGGCGACATTGGTGGATTCCACCATAAACTGTGGGAGAAATTCTGCCTAGGCAATCAGTCTCCTGGATTATTCTGTGGACCATGGGTTGCGTGAGCAACTATGAGGTTCAAATGTGAGATTCTTCAGATTTCGTTGCAACTCCATAGCTCACCCAGGTACAGTGCCTACAACGACAACAGTCAACTGTCTCAAACTTAACCAATGCAGAACAGTGCTCTTGGTTGCATCAAGAAGGATCGATCGATTCACGTCACTAAGGCCCATAAAGGTAACATCACAGTGATTCTTAACCAAGAAGATTACCGAAAGAAAGTGTTGGAGCACTTAGTTAACGGACCATATGAAGAGATAAATGAGCAGAAAGCCAACGTACCTCCTAATAATGTCAAGGCGTAGACCAGAAAGTTCCTTCGAGGCATTGAAAAAAAACTTGGGCAATCTACCTGGTTTATACTCAATCCAAAAAGTAACCGTCCTTCGCGTTTCTATGGTCTTCCAAAAGTACATAAGACAGGAAT
>LUCH01000204.1:73209-154021 GCA_013368495.1 Paragonimus heterotremus | reverse complement strand
TCTTAATCCATTTATCAATTAGTGTACCTCATTTTTGGTTATGAACAATATAGTAATTTTGTTTGGCCTCATGAATTACTTCCATGGGTAAAATACTTTTCACAGATCGCTACCGGCTAATCTCTCCGTCTTTGATACTTCGAACTTTTTTTACAAGAGTTACATTAATCCGGTTTGAATTGGCATGGTCCTAATCACCTCTAATGTTTCACTTTCTCAGGGGACTTTTGAATTGGGTCACCGTCATAGGGCGTTAATATGGTGGACACTGTAAGAAAGGTTTGCAAAAATTCGACGCCCTAATGCAGTCCATGTTTCATATGTTCGTTCTATCTTTTTACAGCCTGTTATTTTAAACAGGTGATTCACTATCAGAAAACAGACTTTTCAATTCTTTTTCCATCATCCACCTCTCTGAAGAAAACATCAATAAATTTATTTTGGGTACAGAGAAGATGGTTTTGATTCAGTCACCAGACATTCGCATGCGGAGTTCGTGCAACTTCATTAAATACACTTGGAAGGCAGCTATTTTTCATTAGTTTACAGAACTGGTTTTGTCAGAGGCGATTAGGAACAACCTAGTAGATAAAACCCACTTTTAAATTGCACCAGTACCGAATGGGATAACCGTTAAGCTACTGATCCTTCAACTGTTATGCTAATGACGTATTCATTGCGAAAATTATGTTACTCTCTACCACTTCTCCCCAACAAGGAACAAAATTTTGATAGATGAAAATTTTTATTCCAGATTTTAAATTGATCATACCGTTTGAAAAGTAGCTTATAATGAGAACTGAGAAATTCAAGTTAATTGAGGAAAGTTGCGACTTCTACACTACAACTCTTTCTAAGTTGAAATTCGCTTGATACTTCATTCCACAATGCGACATCATCTTGACGCCGACTGAACATGTGGATTGTTTTCAATTAAACGGTCGATCTGAAAAGCTTTTAATATTCACCTTCTTATGTTCAATATCCCAGGCTCCTTTCATGAGCTATGCTCAGAAATGCTTTGTAGATCATTCAGCCTCACTTCCTTCAGTACGATCGGCCTCACAAACAAAAACCCTATTGTGCTTACAACGAAATTTGATAGTTTGAGGTTGCTCACAGTTTTTGTTACGATTACTAGCAGGTACTTTTTTTATCGACCTAAGAATGAGTTCACAGAGTGAGTTTTCCCGGTTTCCAAGTTTGAGCAGTTGAATCTAACGTCTGAAGTGGGGAGTCATGAGTTGTGGAGTCACATCGATTATACTGTACCTTCATCTGTTTTCGATGTAATAATGCCTGTGAATCATTGCTGATTTTCCAAAATTTGTCTCAACTTCTGTTCGTAACAGTCGGATTCGGGTGAACCGCGATTGAAACGAATAGGTTGTTGATACATCGACTGCTGCACAATAGACTAGGTTGGTCTGTTTATATGTAATATCGTGTGCGGCGCAACAATTTAAACGCTCTGTTTACCTCACTAGTGAGAAATCACAGTTGGAATTGTTTTCTTGTGGCAAGGGTTATATTCACACCACTTAAAAATTGCTCGTTCATGGTGTATGTTGGGTGGGAACAGAAATGAAAGTAAACCCCTTCCTCGCTTAGTGTTTAATGAGATTATCGACAGTAATTCTTCGATCAATACTGGGATATCTGCACCAAAACTTGAAGTGCACCGTCAGACTGTGGGTATCCGCTTGCCTATTCCATCCAACTAAATAACTGCAACCAATATCAGGGTGTAATTGCGCGCGTTCAAACACAACACACTTAAATATAACACATAAAGTTCAATAACGTTTTGCAGCGTTACAGTACGCACACAACTTCTGAACATTCAGGGCGGTCTCAACACCAAAACCAATTTAAAGTTGCACACGCACAAACACATGCAATTATCTGTGATTTGCTTGTTTGTCAGATCCAGTGTAAAATTCAATGATTTGAGTTTAGTACGCTTTCAATCCATGAGACGTAGTCAGGAACATGTGTGTGAACGCCAGGAAGACCGGGCAATGCACATTCGTAGCCGAATGAGATCACACCAATCACGTACCATTGACCTGAACGCTGACACAACAGCGGACCCCCGGAATCGTGCTGAGAACATGTAGGGGAGAGAATATGTGAAAATTAAACAGGCAAACCATAGTAAAAATTCAAACTGTCGGCAAATTATCAACAAGCTAGTGTAAAATGTGTTTTCTGCTCAAGCTCCATCACATTCTCTTCACTAAATCTTGCTAATTTGCGTGATACGCTCCCATCCAAATTGAGGAACGCTTGCGCAGTGGACATTCCACTGTCTTACTAAGAAGTAAACCTTGAAGTATTTTTCAAGTTGTTGATATTTTGTATTTTCCATAAAGTATACAACGTGATCCCTGAATGAATTTTGACAAGCAAACCTATCACCAGACCACAAAAATCAGTAGATATACATGTACTACTATTCAAAGTATTACGTTATATTTAGAACTAGAGTCAACCGACTAACGAATGTGAAGGAATAAGTCGGTGGGTGTAGCTTAATGAAGTTTTTATTTAGAAAAAAAAACAGCTAGAGTCAAACGAAGTGGTCCTATACAATCTAATAACTATTGCAGATACTTTACACAAAACCACAATCTAAATCTGTGTCAGGTGATTGTTAAATTCTATCGGACATAATTATATAGTCGATTGACTTACATTGCATTAATCTCGTCCACCTTGTGGATAGCCGGCGCAAATGGTACGTCCAGGTATCAACATTCCAAAAGGGGTTTTAAGCGTTTTGAGTGAAAGGTAGTTATATGAGCATTCATTGGTTGATATGATGGTAAGTTCAACGTGCTGCAATTTGCTCGCAATAGTTGAGGCATCTATGACAAAGGAGAGGGTAAGATGTACTGCGGGTTTTTACTAAGAATAACAAAGCTATATTTTAGGCCACTATCACTATCTTTACAAAATGCCCCTATCACGCATGAAGCTCTCACCTCCTAAATCATGACGACTTCAGCTTTATTCATGCCAAAATTTATGAACTGATTATCTCAGACTGAACCGTAATGACTACAGCATCTGTTGCTAAAAGAAGACCTGTTTTGACTTTAAAATTATCTGCGTTAAATTGATCCAAACCAATGAATCCCAAAATACTTTAGGTGGTGCTCCGTACTTTTTGGAGTAGAGGTGTGAAAGTCTTCCATATACTTTGACTTTTAGTTCAGTGTTTAACACCGTGAAACCTCTTTGTATATCACTCATACGGTTCGTAATGTTTTGTAGGTAGAGAAGGCCTCTATATTAGTTGTTTGCATACGCCTCGGTGGTTACGTTCATGTTACGTTCATGTAATAACTCTGTACCATATACCATTGTTGAATGACTGAATTTTGAAAGATCACTGGCTTAAACCCATTATCGCCATAGTTACGTCGTTAGTTTATCCTTCATACAATCTACATGAATATGTAACATGATGTATTCTGTATATAGTCTATTATAATAGCACACGCTCAGTGAGTATCACAAACAGGATTGCGTGACTGAACCATCTGGGTTACGAAGTTCCTGGTCCTGTTCTCTCACTGCTCATTCATCAATATACATATATGTGGTTAGATTAGAAACTTCCTATCCAAAAAGATGCAATGTTTCATCTGTGCACTGCAAACATACTGAAGGTCATATGCCCCCAACCAACGCTGATACACTGAGTACCAGGTTCGACTACATCGCCCGGTTCAGGTAGACAAGCAATGTTGAAAGTGTTGTTTAGTGGAACAGGCTTCCTCAGTTTTATCAAAGCGATATCGTCTCCAGATGACAAATCTGTTGAAAAGCGTAAATACAGTGTTCATCATAATTGAATGGTGTGATCCGGCGAACAGTCTGTTTTCGATTATTCATAAAACTTTATATCATTAAGGTTGTCAAATCAGCAAAATCAGGAGCAATCAGTCACACATTCATTTTAAACGTTTGCCAACTGGGGGAAAATCAGTTGATCCAGTTGACGTACGGAGATGTCGAATGAGAAACGGGTGGCCATAGTAACCGTAGGGCCCGGACCTATTTCTTCTGGATGAACAGCAATGTTGGTGGAAATTATTTCAGCACTCAAAATATTTGAAAGATCTGGCATACACTTTTACCGAAAGTCATCCCACCGATTTCCGCTCTGGTCACCAATACATTTCCTAAAGGAACTCAAAGCTTGCATTGCGATAAACGATTGTGCAGGATTAGGGGAGAAAAGCCGTTTACTTGTGAAAAGCAATGATAGAAAAATGAATGATTGCAATGAATTCGCATTGTCAAGTTGTACACATTGAAATGGTTGTGGTAGTCAAAACTGTGTTTCAAGTACGGAATGCCACCATTCAGAAACTTACAGTCTAGACCATCTCGTCCAGTTATTAAACTCAACCCGACGCATCTGATACAGTACTTCGGATAATGAATTTGCATGAAAAATGTGACCATAGCACTTGAGTCAAATGTGGGAATCACATCGAAACTGATCTCACTTAAAAATATCTTTGTTGATTTATCCGACTGTGTGATGTGATGCTTTCGGCTGATTGTGTCGAGCATAAAATAACGGCGCATAAAAGTGGTAGTTCTCATATATGTTACCTTCGCATTGCAGGTAGATTTCCTGTAAGTTTATCGTAGGACATTTGAAATACTTAATCTAGATAATCGTCTTCGGTTTGTACCAGTGGGAAACCATAAGCATGAATAGAATATTTTGACGTCATTCCAATATGCCCGTCATATGCATCAGATTGTAACAGATATAGGGTTCACCATATGTTTTCCAAACCAAGAATGCCAGGGGCAAATTGAAGACTTCCTGTGTGTCTGCTTGATTACATCATGCTTTCAAGCAGACGGAGTGTAGGAGATAGTCTGTAGCAATTAAAGCATTCTTAGTACCATTAGAAAAAATGACAGAACTTGATAGACCAATGGGACTGAAATCCGTGTTTTCATACTTCTACCAGGATTCAGGAAAACGATCAGGCTGAATAAGATATGACAAGCCCTCAGGGTTTGAACAAGTGAAGCTTACCTTTATAAAGAGGATATGTAAGGATTTTCTCCACAGGACTGTCGTAATGTGGCACCGAGTCATCAAGCATGTCGTGTTCGCCAATGCGTACAGTCCATCGTCCAGGATCCGTGGTCAAGCCAAGTACATTATCCTCTAGTTGACTTCAAATAGTAAAGAGAATATTACGGATGTAGAAAACGTTTATAAAGTGGTGTGTCATAAGACAAATTGGAAACAACTTCGGTGGTTTCTATCAAAACACAAAATAAGACCAATTGTAGAGATTATATAAACTGTATGGCTTACTCACAAACAGTCGACGAACATACTGATGTGATTACTTCAGTGCATCAACTGCGAATAGCAGTAAACGTAAAACATACGTACGTTTCCGGTGCCTACTGTACATCAGTAGTTTGAGGAAATTCAAGGAGAGTAGACAAGCATTAATGCTTAACCAATCTCAACAATTATGACATCTCGATGGTTGCAGAAATGTGTGTGAATGAAAGTCTCATTTGATACGCCTCTTTCAAAATCTTTTCATATCGTGATGTTTTTGTACTGTATACCCCAAATAATACAGTTCCTGTCCGTCGGTAATTACACCTGGCTAGGATGATGGATCACTAGTGTTACAACGATGTGTAGTTATTATCACGTAGCAACGAGGTTATTGTTAGTTGAGTTCAAGCCGTGAAGTATTGTTTAATCAACCAGTGCTTCCAACTTGATCAACATCAGTGAGCTACTGGCAAATCCAGTAATTAATACTAAACTGATTACAAAATTGGTCATCTGGTATGAATACGCACAGTCTACAACCAAAGTGGTTGATGGTATTCAACCAGGTGTTTTAGATTTAATTAGATGTTTAGTATTTAATGCTATTTTTCTCCTTATCGATTTGGTATCTAGCACATTTGATAAAAGTCATATAATTCGTATTTAGTCTGATTATAGAACGATGAAACCAGATTTTATGTAGCACGTTTCTTCTAGCTACAACTGTGGTTTAAAAAGTAACCTATGCATTTATGATTTTCACCTAAATGCATCGACCTCATTCTAATCAAAATTGCTGAGAACTGCAGAACAAGTAGAAAACGTACGCAAAACAATGAGCAGCCGATAGAACCCATTGCGGATGAATCAGAGTACCACCACAATAGTGAAACGATCTCGATCCGTCCGGATTGTTGTGGACCAGTGTATTGGGTGTAATAAACGGTAAGCATGTTTTAGAATTTCCGTTGGGTGAAAGATCATTGGACGCAACAGCATCGACTGCTTGTTGATAAGTTTGATGAAACATGATTGAAGTCAGCCAGGGCCACTCGCCTTGACTTGCTGTTTTGCCTCCGATGATGCGTTTGGTTAATTTATTTGTCTGTGGATTTTTGTACAGATTAGGTTTGCGTGACCAAGCATCGTTCAAAGTGTTTCGCCCACAACGTTCTTGACTAGGTTCTGTAAAAATATTGGGACACCATGTGAGTAGCCAGACGATTATTACAGTGCCGATGAATGTCTTTTACATTGGGAAACAGGATTGTGTTACCGTATGAACAAATATCTTGATTTGTGTTAGATAAGGCAGTTAAATTTCAAACGATTTATTTCTAGATTCCCCATATCTCGAAATGAGTCAACTGCCCTACACTCAGAAAGCATCTAAAATGTGCAAAACAAATCTGGCACGTTACTTCGATCGATAAGTAAAGCAAATTTTATTTTCAGTACAGTTCCACCACAAAAAGTTTACCTCACGGTTTTAATTGCTTAGAAAACATTGCGGTCAACGGCTACATCATAACTCTTTAGATTCACTAGATTTTCCGCTTACTAAGGTTATCCTCTCTAATATGAAAACTACACTGACTTCTACGACATGATTTTTGCCCGACTATATTAACTCACCGCAAGGTGTTCAGAAAATTTACTGAAGTATACTCGATCGTCAAAAAATTTGTCTTTTATTTCTAGCGTCAAGAATTATTCCTGGTTCATTCTGACTACTGGCCCACTTATAAGTGTGCTTCCTTAGTGAAATGAAGAAGAACGTCTACAAATGCATCATTTTGTCAGAAGACAATAATTTGGTGACGTTCACTCATTTTCCAAGGTACAGCTGTACGTTTTCCTATTAAACGTGCTAAGATAAGGTATCTGCTAAAAAATGCTAGGCATTTCATTCCGCAGTTCAATCTTTTGATTCAAACAATACACTGTTTAAAATAGACTGAATAAAATAAGCCTGACAACAGGAAAATTTTGCCTATCACTGCTGGACACAGAAATATCAGACAAGATTGGCGCGAGCATCATCGCGATACCACTTACACCGACATTATTCGTTTGTCTAGACAATTATGTGATGCATATTTTTGGCCCTAATCCACTGGCCTAATAACCGTAAACAGGACTTGTACATTTTGGACCCAAACATCGAAATCTCAGTTAGGTCCCTCAGTTCAAAATGCTGAGGAGGTTCATTATGTATCGGAGGCTACTCACGATAGAACGTAAGCTTCAAGTCAGACAGAGAAAAGAGAATATATACAAACCAGTCGGTCAAAATTATGATCCGAAACGATGTCATCCCCACGTGAAATGGCAAAACACAACATTTAATAGGTAAAACATGCTCAGATAACGTTTCATTCGCTCACGTCACTTGCAGATTTACCGAATCGTAGACTCAGAACAATGCCGTTATGACTATTAAGTTACAAGGCTTCATTTTTACACGAGATGAATAACACTGGCCACTGTTTGCAACTTTCTCATTGCTGTAGAATGTTCAGCCAACCCCTATCCAAAAACACAGTAGACTTCAGTTTCACTTTTGTTAAAGCTGTTCAGTAGTGAATATATTTTTTACGATCCGTAATAAAAATTCGGCCATACGTTTTTTAGACGACTGTGTTGGCCACTGCCGTATTACACTCGAATTAGGCACGGCCAAATTATCATACGCGTGTGCTTAGCCACAGTGACTCGTACGTAATACGCAGATCGTCGTATCGCCTCATATGGAGAATCACTATTTGTCCTGTTACCTCCAACTGAGCACTACTCAAAAGTGACTGTTTCTGAGCTTTCGCATATGATCATTCAGACATGTTTAATGTGGAGTTCAGTGGCATGATGGTGAGCACGGTTTTGTCATGAAATCATTACCAGAATTTAACTCCCAGTCATGGTAACACGCTGTATCAGAGATGAAACTAGAGTCGGTGCTTCTCTGTAAATGGGCTAACAGAATATTCTATGGATATGCGGTATTGGAGATCTACTGTGAGTGGGTTTCTCGTTTTCTGAAACCCAGCGCTAGAAGTTCATCTCCAATACAGTATTATGCGTGATCACGGTTACTACAGTACATCACCTGACTGAGGTTTTGCCAGCATTTTCTGAATCTTTTGAAGGTAGTCTGGATGTGAACTAAACACACAAGTATCGGCAGTTTGATATCTATACGGCTGATTACGGCTGGCATGAGAGTAAATTGTTTGAAAGGCGAGTGTGGTAAAAAGTAACACCAAACTTGATGTAAACACACGCATGCCTGGCTTCCTAAATATACATAGCACCTAAGCTTGACTGCAAACTATCTTATCGCTTAGAATATGAACATATTGCTCTGTGTTGAGATGATTAGATTTTGCCGCTGTTAAAACTGAATTTTGAAAACTATTCGGAGGAAGCATATGAACTGGTCGCAAAACTATATGATATAACTCTCACGGAAGGCAAGTGGATATCCTTCGAAGTAGAATCTCTGTTTAGGAATGTATTTTAGGTTTAAATTGCCTCTAGTATTTGTAAGAACGTAACAAAACGCTATATTAAATTCGACGCACATGCTTTGGATTTATGCAAACATCTAACTTGGTAAACGAAAGCTCATTTTCGACAAGGAAAACAGCCGCTGTGTTTTACTGGCCAGTATACATAAGGTCTCCCTTGAACAGAAAATACGTTTTAAAGTTAGCCCGTTATATGTGTAAAAAGAAGTGTTCAATCCTATTGGATTTCTTCGCAGAATGTTTAATAACTCTTGGTCTGACAATCCCCCTTCTGGATCATTTGGTGGGTTGGGTGGGAAACTGATTCCAAACTTCAGGGTTTCTGGCTTGGCTTGGTAGCCCAGGTGGCAGAACCTTAACCACGTCTGAGTGTTCTACCTTTGTTACTTGACTGAACGCAATTGAGATTCAACTTCATCGCAACTGTGCTTCATCCATGTTAAGAAGTCTATAACGCTGCTCATACGAATTAAATCCAATAAAGTCAATCAGATGTGCTTACCTAAATGTCAAAGGATTTTGACGAACATAGATAAGAAAATATTAATCTAATATCGCTGTTTCATCCACCATGCAATGTGAGTAAGTCCGACTGATCGCGAACGGTCTGCAATGTGCCAAGTAGTTCAGCCTCGACAAACTCGTTAACGATGGTTCTTGTTACCACAGTTTCGATGGCGTCTACGACTGGGCATTCTTGTGTAGTTATAAATCCTCCTTAATTTACCTCAACATTTTTCAGATCAGTTTTGTCAATTGTGTTTACCGCGTGACCGCTGTTTGCAGAAAACCCAATAGTGGCCCGGAACTGCAATTGATTTTTGGGTACTTTCTTAGTGTTCTGGCTCTAAGTACATTTTCCATCATCCCAATACAATCTGATGGGCAGAATGTGCACATAATTCTATATAAACAAGAGAAAAGGGGTCCTTGAGGAGTATCCTGTTGTCTACCTCGTTCGAGAAGCAACAAATTGCTTCTGAGGACCATTCTCTGAGTGGAGTAACAGTAGTGAATTTCTGCCCTCTTATTTTCTTTGTTTACTAGTTAGTTGCCCGTCCTAATTAATTTCGAACCGCTGTTCATTAACATGTGTTGCTTCATATCATGTAATCAGTTGGTCTCGCTCATTTGGACAAAGACGCAAGGATTTATGTTAACCCAACACTGTTCAGGATGGGCGTATTTATACCTAAGAGTACTGAATTTGTGTGTGATTTTGTGAACAACAGTGGTTTAGAGGCGCGTTCTGCATATTGGGTCAGACAGTCCAAAGACGGCGGCAAGCAACCACTGGATTCTCGTTCAAGTAGCTAGTTGATTTTGGAACCTATCTGAGTAAAATACAGTAAAAATATTTCAACGCGATCTCGCTTCGAAATCACACGCTTTTACGGACATATTGCAAACAAACTTTTAGTGGATTGTCACATTTATGATGTTTTCTCGTTGAAATATTCCTCAAAACGTTTTGTTAAGATGCGGAGTTTTAGGGAGCCAGTCGCCAGTGTTGTTCTTGAATTTACCTGTCTTTGGATTGAAAACAGAACTGTTCACAGTTTGGTATACTGATATTCCAGCTACTGTCTGGTCGAGAATAAAATTTGTTCGTTTTGCCGAAGTAATGTCGCACAGTAATTGCTGACTGGCTCTACCTAATGATGTTACCCGACGTACATCAGTCCAGTCATGTGACATCGAAACCGATGCTTATTTCACAATTTACCATTTGAAATTAATTTTTGAGACTGCCACATTAATGAAGCAAACTCACGTTTTGAGTAGACAGAATCGGGTTTGTACTGAAATGCATAATAACGTATTGCTGTAAGTATTAATATTGTACATGATTATTCAGGCTATTTAACTCATCTAACAACATGGTAGAAAAATCCTAACATGTTGTTTGCGTTTTAATCGAATGTTTTACGCATCACATGTCTACTATAAGTTGCCGAAATTCTCAGTGGAGTCCATCACTAAGCAATGTGTCAGGTGAACTGGTAGTCTGAAACGACCAATCAAGCCGGCTGCTGTGTGATGCTTTTGTAAGGAACCTGATCAGAGCGGGTACACCTTACGGGATAATACTGCTGATTGCCTGCAATTAAGTAGCGACACGTATGTTCACTGAGCTTTTGATTACAAGATGCTTGCACGTGCGCAATTTATTCATGAACTATAACGAGGTTTATAGCTTAGTTTAGGTATTCATGATTACAAGGATTGGCCGTATACGTTTTTCTTGGAAACGACAGACATATGCATATGCTTGATTTCTCGAAGGAGGAAAGGAGGCCGAATGTCTAGTATGTTATTTATCTAACGGTAGCTTGAATAAAATCCGAAATTACTAGCTCCTAAACACAAAACAATCGCCTACAGCTTTTGGTCGTACCAACCACAATTTAATCCACATTGTGCAAAATCTCTTAACAAACTAAATAACGTTCGAGGTGTAGTGAGAAAATGCGAATGTCGCGGAACACTATGATATAGTTTTCAAATTACTCAGACTAACTCTGTCAAGCTGGACAAGTATGAGGATGAGCGCAGCATAAATACGCAGACTTCTATTTGGCAGAGATACCGATATCAACATCGACAGCTACTTTGTTATGCAAGTCATCGCTGGTAACATGTGCACATGATAAAACAACTTACCTTAATCTACTTTGGAGCAGAACTCACCAAAATCACTAAGACTGTCAGACTGCAACTCCAAATGAACCATCTCATGTTTGAACAATCGTTTAGTGCTTACGTCCACATCAACCGGTTCTCATCCTTCTTTTATACATATCTGTGTTACTGCTATGTTGTTGGGAGTTCATGCTCTCGTTGGATAATTTTATGGGCGAATTAAAAGTTAGTTTGTTGTTCATTGGACAGGGTGACAAAATGAACATTACTAAGCAAGCAACACATCGCCTGGTTCGTCTTTGCTATGAAAATGAGGGAGTTTATTAGCACGGGCAATGGTGAATAACGATAACAAAATACCTTGAGAAACATAAAGGAAGCCTGTGCTTGAGCCAGTTACTTGAGAGAGTATTCATAATCTACATATCTCTGTAATGTATAATCCCACAGTCAGATTATGCTGTTTCCGGTTCAAATAACTTGATGTCACCTTCAAGTTGCGGCCCTCTGTATGTTGTCGTTACGAGATGGTTTGAATTTGACCTATGTGTATGCTATAACTTATATCTCTTTATAGAGCACCATTAATAAATAACTATCACAATGTACTACGTTCACAACTAAGCCTTTACTTTCTATAAGATTCTACTTACACAATCTAAATACCAGATATTCAGTAAACAGCCGGCTACCCAACACAGTTGCTCCTCTCATGCATGCCACAATAAAATTGTGAAACACCAAACAGTCTCAAGCACATTGTAATTAGTCTGGAAGCACCCTGTTGACAAAAATGATTATTCGATTTTCAATCTGAGTATAATAAATGAGCCTGGTTTACAGTAAGATATTTGTGTATAAACTCACGTCACCCATAATCTAACGCATCTAATAATAATTGTTTGATTTTATTATAGGCCGTTGCACAAAAATATGTAAGTTTCATGCTTTAGCTTATCAGATGTTGTAGAGAGGTTTTGGCGTAGTTTCTCATCATAGCTTGCATGGTTGAAGTGCTAACCTACTGGCCGATTTCCACTGTTTATATGTTTCGATCAGTCTGAAACGGAGTCCATACTAACCATACAATCCATCAGGCTGCGAATTCAACAGCAAGCTATGTGAAGTATCAACATGATCTGCGCCCAAATGCTTTCTACACGACCACAGGTACACGGAATCATAAAGGACTGACCGCAAGGAATCGGATTTATTGTTTGGTTGACACAGAGCGGAACGATATTCACGGGCCGATAGGTTAAAAAAATGTACAACTGATTACTCAGTTCGTCATTATTTTCATGCCTGGTAAATTACCACTTTACTTTACCAGCCTACTCCCAATGCAGTAGAATATATGATAATCCCGTTGATATGCAGGTTAGTACACAAGCTGGTGACTGTCAGTCAGAAATTAAGATACTCCACATTCTCCATCAGTAGATATCAGACAACCCCAAATCAACCTACAAGCAATGAAGTAATGTTTCATGCACTAACGATTGTTTATCCATCGAGGGTTGGTTTGAGGGATGGCTAACCAACAGTTGATGAAGAAATCCACGGTTTGATTCAGTTAATATCCCGAACAGCTTCTCCCAATGAAATTCTTCAGCTTGATCACACTTTGGTTCGGCATGTTCTCAAGGCGTGAGTTTGTGACGAATACATAAAAATGGTAGCAGTGGATTAGTAAGAGCGGGATTCTGCAGTTCTTGATAGAGCGTGTTTACTTAATGTATGGTGGAACCTATGGCGATTTTAACAACAAGCAAACCTGACTCGATTTGCAGCACGATTCAGTAAAATATCTTATTTCCTGACAATAAGTCGTCGCTCTTCAAAACTTACATCAACGCGTACTATACTGGCAGAACATCTTCGGTTGACTGACTGCCACTTCACATTTGAGCAGACAACAAGGAAATCTAGAAAGCTGATCATATCCATAGTAGTTAATCTGCAAATGTGAATTCTGGACACCTTTTACTAAATTGTGGTTATTAACGAAAAATAAATGGCGGAAAAATACACCGAACTTAATAGAATATGATCCGTTCATAAGTCAGTTGGTTAGGTGCAAAACAAAATCCAGTTTTTAAAAGTTTGTGTCTGTTTCATTTGAACATTCCACACGGTAGGAAGAAAAGTTGCTTCATGTTAACACTTCGTCTACTCTCGTCTATGGTACACAGGGGCGCACGGATTAAATGTAATGAGTGTGCACAAAAAATGAGCAGTAATCAGGTGTAACTGGTTTCATTTAAATTATTGTTGCACACAAGCCTGCGTGGAATCAATTGGTGACTGAGATATCCACTGTACGAATTCGCATTGACAACTAGGTTGAATCTTCTTAAGTCAGTAGTGCCATCTACTATCTGAAGTCCGCATGGCGTGTGTTCATACTCACGACGAATTTGTTAAGTTTCTTAATCTGTGATACTATTTTTGCCTGTCTTTTAGAAACTAACCATGAAACTTCTATTCAATATTATATTGCCAGAGTTGGCATAGTCATCGAGTAAGTGGACACTATTCAAGAAACCAAACAGTCAACAGTTATACGGCTAATGTGATAGATTTTGTAACAGGGGCACCAAACTTTGACGATACTGATAAACGGATAGTAAAAATGGAGCAGTTTTGTGAATTCCATGAGTTGCCACTCACTAGCGAATGTTGTATGTAATTTTACAGAAAATGAAGTGTACACTCTAATTCACTTGACCTCACGTTTTATGTTGTAAGGATCTTTCCATATATTAGAATACAGCTATTATTCATACGGTTAACTTGTTTCATGTTAATTTGTTAAACTTTTTCAACTTTAGAGTGACACTATTGACCGATAATTCAGTTTACATGCTTGACAATAACTAGGAATGCACATCATCAATTGCATATCAGCTGTTATATTTTTGAAATGTCCTTACTGTGGATATTGATTCGATTTAATAAAACCCTGGAATCATCTATCTCGGTTTCTGGACACCACAGTCCATAAAGTCAGTGATTTCAAGAGTGTTGTTGAAATGTTGTTCACAGTGTTCCAGAAAACGTCCTTTCAATAAAAATTCGCAGTGGAATAAAACACCTGTGAGAAAGTAATTTTAAACGACAGGCAATTTAGGGATATAACATGTTGTGGGCTCGTATTTTGTAGTCAGTGACTCTGCTGAAACCACTTGGCCTCCAATCAGTGCATTAATTTGATCGTTTTATAGGTTAGTTGTGCACGGCCACTAATTTTTCATTTTAGTCTTATCTTTCTAATTAGACTGCGTTCCGTTCGTCAAAGTTATTACTTAATTTCATAACTAACATGCTGGAACCTAGTAGTGAAGCAATGTTCATCGGTAGATGCTAACATTTTTTGGTAGCGCTTAATCACTGAAGAGTAATGACCAAAGACATATATGACCAGTGTTGTGAGTCGGTACCTTCACCGACTGCTTAACAGTTAATGTCGAACATCTTATTTACTTCATCGGTAAGTTCGCATTTACTCTCATATTTTAGTATGACCAAAGTTTTTGGGGTTATACTTTCCTTGTTCGTAACTACATTACTGGGAGTTCTGTCTATTCTGAATGAAACAAAATTCCTTGGTAATAAAATATTCTTTCCAACGAAGTCAACCTAGCATAGTTATTGTTCTCAAGTTCACTCAAGCTTCTGGTTTTGTCTGCTGCCGGACACATATTAGCCACGGGCAGTCTAATAAACCTCAGATCAACATTCCGATCTATAATGCCTTAAAAAAATTGCGCGTTTCGTGGGTTTTGTTCAAACGATTGTGAGTTGCCATTCCCGGCCAGTTTTATTTGTACACACTTGATTATGTATGTTTAAAACTGTCAAGTCCCGTTAGTAAATTGAACAGAGCAGTTAGAAAACGAGCACTGTTAGATGCTAGATGACTATGTAGAAGCCACTTATGAAGAGTTGGCCTAAAACTGTTGCACTCTTTTGGCAGTTAATAGTCTGGTACTGCACGGTCACAAATTTCGCATCTTTGCGTCACCGTTCCAATTAGGCTGTGTTCCATCAGTTACACTTATTATTTTCGTGTGGACTAACGATTACCCAAAAACCTTCATCCAGCATGACTGCGAACCGACTCCCAATAACAGTACGAAAGATGAGATCCTCCAGAACTTAGTACATATTGAGCTGTCTTCCGAAGAGATATCGCGACTTTGCAGGCAGCACAACGAGTTCTCTTCGTTAAAACAGACCTACAATGTCGAAAAAT
The DNA here is from genome assembly GCA_013368495.1 of Paragonimus heterotremus. Classification (NCBI taxonomy): domain Eukaryota; kingdom Metazoa; phylum Platyhelminthes; class Trematoda; order Plagiorchiida; family Troglotrematidae; genus Paragonimus; species Paragonimus heterotremus. The sequence continues at coordinate 138,255 of LUCH01000204.1, read as the reverse complement.
TGTTGGATTTACAATGTGATCTCGTATTCGGACCCTGTAATCACAGAGAATCGTAGGACCTCAGCTTTGCCGATCGGACGACACGTCGTGACAACTGACCACAACGTGGACCTGACCTCAGTCGTCATCGTCATAGTGCGTCACCACAACACACGATTTTTCATACTTGTTGAATCCGTCGCGATAAACCGATTCAACTCTGTGTTGCACGTACACGAATAGTAGTTTATGATCCTTCGACTTCAGTGGTCACAAGTTGCACAGAGTGTTATTCAGATCACATTATTGTATGCCTTTGTTGCCCGTTTCTTTGTCCATACTCCCAAGTATTTCGGACCTAAAACTGACAGTTTATCATGTTATTGGTTATTTATTGTTGAGGAGTCCATCGTAAATGCTGACGTCTACCAGTATTCGTCTTATGAATGTTTCGTTTGGGCTAGCTGTATGATGTAAAATTTTATGAATTAAACAATTCTGGTACAGTCCGTCAACTCGTTTGATGCTTTTGGTTTCTCATTCCTTTAGATTTTCACCTCGTCCTACTAATCTTGTATATCTATACATATATTGTTGAGTATTTTGTTTGCTACTGAAAATGCGATAGACAATGCCAGAATTCACCGATTTCCGTCTTCTAAACGTCATGTGTTACTTTATGACAGAAACCATGCGTTTAAAACTTAAAAGTCGTTTATTTCAAATATCACGGCTATTGCTATGTAATGGGAAGAGAGTAAACCAAACAGATCCATGCTTCCAATGTTTCCGATTATTTTGGGCCAGTTCTGAAACCAGTGGCATTGTTTTTATTTACCGTTGTAAGCACTTTGCACTGAGTTGGGTATTCATCGCACCGATCATTCTGAGACATCTTGCAACAGGTGTTATGCACGCGTGTAAGTCCTAGTGCCACGTCATGCTTGTTGTTTTAAAGACTACAACATCAAAAGGCGTGCAGAGGTGAATTGCATTTTGCACATTGTTGTAGAAGTGAGTTTACTTAATGCGCTTTGTCTTACTGACGGTATTGCAAAAGTTGAGACTATGAGTGGACTGTAATAACGCAGAGCGTGCCCATTAATTCCATAGAACAAAAGTGTCTGAACTGGTCATAGGCGTATTGGTAACCAAGCTATTCTGCTGGCGACGTTGTAGTCTTGATGAGATTTAAACCAAACCATGTTTTGCCTCGGTAGGAATTACTTTATGGTGCAGAATCCATTCCATCCAATGGCAGCTTTCATTATGCTATAATCAGCAGATTTCTCTCAATAAAATGCATCTCACATTCGCTCAGAATAAGTTATGAGTCGGGCTCTATAGGTGCGCTTCCTAATGGGTAGTGACAGGTGAACATTGCCCTCGGCTATCTTCCGTTTGATAGAAACCCGTGGATAAATATGTTCAAAACTACCTAAAATATGAGTAACATCCTGGTAATTTACTATGTGTGATAGACCAAACAAGGATGGTCAAGCTACCTACAAAAAGGCTGGTTAAGCAGTTTACATAAAAAGTCAATCCGAACCAATGTTTGGCCAGGCAGTAGTCTAACAGAATTCTTTATATCAATCAGTGTCTCTTGATTTCCCAGGTTCCCTTGCTAGAGCATAGATTAAAATTCATTTCATTTAGATTTGTACCATAGTATAACGAGGACTTCCCCTGGCAATTGTATATCTATGGAAAAATGACTTATCAGTCATTAAAACATTAAACAAGCTTTGATTTATGGTGTAACTTTAACCAATTCGAATAACAGTACAGGTTCATGTCAGCCTTTTCCAACGGAAACTCCTCTCTCTTCAATCGTCTGTGGTATTCATAATGGAAAATATCAAGGTCGCTTTCTAGTTATTATATGAATATAGGATAAACGGAAAATCTTAGCCTCGTGCGGATATCGATCAGCCACAAAACAGTGCGTCCATTTGTATCAACTGCTTCACTTTCTCAACTGCAAGCCTCTCTGGATTCACAGAACTTTCACACTTTGACACAGTTACCAATTCGACCCACTGTGTAATATAGAATCAGCCAACTTATCCAAAAGATTGACTCTTCTGGCAGTATTTACTGGACGTTTTCCGCAGTTCAGCTGGTGGTGCATTTGCCGGATATTAGCATGATTTCCCTATTGCTGGTTCAGATCTACTCGAAGTCTAAAGTTTTCGCAGTTGAGTTTCTTCTAAATTATTAACTTATCCAGTACTACTACATTGGTAGCGTAGTAGCAGAGGAAGAACAATAAAATTATCCCGTGGACTATGTGGTAGTTTGGAAAATGTATATTTTCATCAGAAACGGTTCATTTTATGAGAAATACTCGGAAAACATTTGGTGATTTCGAATATTTTCTTCACGTACTGAAAATCTGTTTCCATGCATACATCTGTATGGTCCTACATTTCCTCTTGCTAAATACTTTAGGTTTGCTGTTGTAGTGAAGTAAGCACTGTGTGAACAGTGAAACACAGAACCAACAGCGTAGTTTATAAATCAATCAATGTTCTTACAAGTACATCCCAAGAAATTTGAACACTTGGTAAGTGGTTGACTCAAAAGTTTCAATGCTTGGGGTTCGAAGTCGCCTTCTGGAATCGTATGGTCGTATACATGCTAGGTCACTTCTTTTGAAATTCACGAGATGAACTCGTTTGTGCGTGTTTCTGACATCAGAAAACCACATTTGGTCGTGACGAAGCTGACGTAGAAAGGCAAATTGATTAGGTTACTCAATGCGTTGGAGGAACTTAGCTGAATCCGCTGATTAAGCTTCCTTCAGTTGACGGTAGTGAAGTGTAGGACTCTGTTCACAGAGGAACATATTGAGATTCACCCGAAAAACCCACTCCTCTGTGCTCGCATGGTTTGGTTACCAGGTTTTCCATCCTCAAGTCCATAAGCTTACTAAGACTCCTGTTTATGTGGGTGGTTGATCATAACTTGACATTAATTCAGCTGATTCCAAACACCGTTCGTCCTTCTCTCACCCATTCATTGATTCTGTTTTAAGATTGTAATGGACGTGTACTATACATAACTTGATGGCAAATCACTGAAAACAAAATTGATCGTCACAGTGTATTTTTCATAATGTTGTGTATCAGTAAACATTAGAATTTCAATGCAGTTTCAAAGACGGTAAAATAAATGTTGCTGAAACGTGGGGTACATATCAGTGAACAACGTAGGCATTTCTTGTCTGTCACCCAATAAGTTGATTTGGACTTTCTGTCAAAAATATCTTGAATGTTGAGAATTTTGGTGGTAGGAAGTTTAAGTTCAGAGGCAATTTGAGAGTGTGAATGAACTTGTAACAGCACACCACAAAATGAATGCCAGTCACTCCACCCTTCGTGATGATTGGACGATGACTAACAGAATCAGAACACAGGTTTTGCAAGATCGTGGTACCTAATCTTATGTTGTCGTCAGTTGCTGTACATGATAGTGGTGAACATCACGTATAGGTAACGCAATTAATCTCACATTCAAGTCATTGTATACACTAGTCTTTTCTTGGTCAGAACCAAGGCAGAAGAGGGTTCAAGTTAAACAGCTTTTGCACACATAACAAGCAGCGCCTCGCATGACTGGAAGATGCACAAAATCTGAGAGCAAGCTACGTGCTTTCTGATGACTTGCACTGGCTGACAATGATTCAAGCTGTAACCGGTATCTGACTGGATGTTGGATGGTGTAATGAGCGTTGCAATAGAAACTTGCAGGGAATCCGCGCTAAACTTCATTTGATAAATAACAGAGTTCATCGCTCCATTTATTAAAAAAATTTGGAGTACAGCATTCAGCTGTCCGTTTGGCAGTTGGTACAACTCCTGAATCAACTTACTAACACTTCAGTTGTACTAAGTGACTTGATGCAAAAAAGTTAACTTGAAATTACGATATACTGATTTTGTACAAAAGTGTGGGAGAAGGTGAGTCACACAAGTAAGTGAAACAAGCTTTCTCAGAAAGTAACTTGAAGAAACAAGTTATTATTTGTATGTTACAGGATCTTTGTTCGAACTTGTTTCTGATTGGTACTAATGAGTAGAAGGGGATTTTGGTTTTCATATAGCTTGAACATCGTCCACAATTGATCACAGCTGTCGCATTCCCATAGACTTTCCAGTCGGCCCCTTTCGAGCAGCAGAAGAACTAGACTCGAGTTTCGCTCTCATTAGAGCTCGTCGGTAATGCTTATCCTCGCCAGTGTCGGGACTTGAACCATGCTCACACTGTTTATGAGGCAACCGTGTTTACCACTGCGCCATTGACCTCACATTAGGCAAGACCAAATTATAGTATGTGAACATTCAACCACTTTCGTTTGTGAGTCTAGTGTTTCTTTTCGAAAGGGGTTGACTGGAAGGTCTATGGGAATGCGACAGCTGCGATCAATTGTGTATGATTTTCAATCTATACGAATTGATTTCGTTGCATCTTATTAAGTACGCAGGTAAGAAATGAAATTTGCATGATATACATAAAATTGTCACTCACGGAAAGTGTTCTGTCCAGGTATGAGGAGGAAAAATCATGGGCACTAATAAGGTGGCGCTAATTTGATAGGCAGTCCCGTTTGCGAGATGACGGGAGAGGTTGACTGCCCTCGGCATTTTGTGGTGTCAAAAGTGATAACTACATTAGCCACGTAAAATCCTCGTCCAACAGCGGAAAATAATCGATTTTTCATGAGTAAGTGGACGTCGTCACCTTTGAGTGAAAGTTGAATGTGTACAGTTTCCGGTCCACCTAACTGAACCAGTTGGATGTCGATGTGTGAATTGCTAAACCGTCTTATAAACCACTACGGGAAGTGGCGTCCCTCGTCGCACGTAGTCAGTAAACGTTTCTGCGAGACAATTTAAACAGATTGAAGTTGGTCAACGCTAAGCTTCAAAGACACATCCGCAATAATAAACTCTCCACAAAATTCCGTGGAACATGTTTTCTCAACCGGCCAACTTTTCAGGTTTATCTTTATCATTCCCACCCCGTTGTTATCTATTGTCCAAGCAAGACAATTACTATGACAATATTCTTTAAACACATTCACCAGGTGATTGAAAAACCTAGTGTTCTTCTACACTAATGAAGATCTTCAGGAATGGGCCTACCACCAAATAAAAATTGTGGCGTTGAGAACAGCTTCTAGGTAGTCGGTGTCAGAATCTATTTACTGAGCCACCTGTTAGATTTACACTAATAGTCTATGCATTTTGTGACATTTAATTCAATTATGCCTTGATTCAATAAAACATTCCGGGGTTAGCACATCAAACGGTGGCTGTACGCGATTCAGACGGAAAGTTGTGTACAATGTCAATAAAACTTGGATATGTAAAAATGATGACATTATTCAAACAGTTCTGTATGATTGATAGATTGATAGATAGATTGGTAGATTATTTCGTTTGTGAGTTGACTGATTGTGTGATTAACCCGTTAGTCTGATAAACGCGAGAGTCAGGGTCCAGATTCCGGATCAGACGAGGAGATACACTATAAGTGAGAAAGGAACGCGAGTCTGATGCTTGCTAACAAAGGGGGCTAATCAAAAGACTTGTCCGAAAGGCAAGACAGCGATCAAACGTAGGTGTTTAGTTTTGTATATTGGAATTGGTAATACCTTACTGTTCTCGTGTGTGCCCGGCCAAAACATTAACAAACGAAGTAACGTTGATCAGTTCACCTTCCGCTTAACTAGAAAAACTTATTTAAATATATATAGACGTTGATGCGACAGACGAATCAGGATTCCATCAATAATCAGCGAACAGCCTGTTCAATCAAACTGATAGACTTGGGATCACAAGCAGCCGAGAGCGATCAAGCTAAGACCGATCAAGCATCGGTGGATAACTTTTTTCAGAATGTTGTGAAAAAAAAATCCAATTGCTCGCAGTTGATTTCTACGTCTTCTATTGGAAAGTTGCAGTCATTAGAGTCTGACATACGGTTACCTTGATGTGAACATGCTCCTCACTGTTCTGACAACAAGCCGGTGAATGTAGTGATTACCACCGTTGCCCTAGATACTGGTGCAACAAAAGTTGCTTTCGAAACTACAACTGTTTTAAGTCAAATTGGTGAAATCAGATGAAGTGAATGAAGGTAGTTCAGTCATCACTGGAAGAATACCATGAACTGGTGATAGTGTTGGGTGAGCATGACACTTAGAAACAAATTTCGAATAACACACTCAATAAATTGATGGAGTCTAGTCGAAATCAATGAGACTAAATCAAGGACATAGCGAACTGCACAATTCCAATGAGTACGACATAGTGTTCCCACTCAACCGATGTGATGGTCACTGTCGAGCCAATCTCGCATATGACACCGAAACGTGATGTAGCTGTCCTGTCAGGGTTTCCAGCACTTTCCTGATCGGTAAGATTTTTATTTGGCCAAGTGTTTGTGTTTCCGTATTCAGATAGTCGGATGCTCGTTAAACTTAGCGTTTAGGTTGCTAATGTTCCGTAATCAAACGAGGTGACACCATTAGTACGTACGTTTTTAGGGTATATGTTCGAAGGTGAAGGTTGGTGGTTCCGTTAAATTACGGTTGATTAAACCAGCGTCTCAATAGTCCGCCAAGATATAGCAATGTGGATAGCGCAAACGATATAACAGTTGTTTACTTGTTCTGTCTTTTCGAAAAACCCATATATGACCGGTGTTAAAGGTTGAAGAGATAATGTTGTTCAACTGCAAATACGCTTCCATGGCCTGAAGCTAGCAACTTGCAACAAGAAACACTAGATTGTGCAGATAATTCTAATATAACGTTTTCTAATGTTTATTGCGGTTTTATACTGCGAACTACAGTGTTGCCAGCCTGGTTTGGTCAAACGTACATGAACGATGGATACAAAGATAGGCTCTACACAGATAACACCTATTTCATTTTAACTAGCGCTAGAAGAATACATTTGCTGCGACGGAGAGTAAAGATTTACTGTGTCCTCCTCAGTGGGCTGACATTCCGTTTTTAGTACTCAGCAATTTATCAGTTTAATAATTTGCGTCCGTTTAGTCGAGCACACCGGAACCTGATTGGTGGACCTCGGCTTAATCTGATGGACGCCAGTAGATCTTAGGCTCCATTCATGGTGGGGGGGAGTATTGCAAAGATTATTTTGTGGTTTAATTGAAGCAAAAACAATAATCGTTATTTCAGAAGACAAAATCGATGCTCATGAATCAAGTATGCCTATATGTCCTGTCCACCTGTTAATCTCTGTCGCGTTACTGAACCCAGTCAACTGTTTTATCCCTTATAATTTGTTTGTGCTATCGTATGATAATTTGTTCAATAATGTTTTACTTCAAACTAACACCACCCTTTGTTAGTTCCGTGGGTGGGCCTGTAGTTGAATATTCGAGTATCTCATTTATTTCACTCTAACTGCTGTCATCTGGATACACTTATTTCGTAAGTAAACTGATTGCCTTGAACTGTCTCACTATACTCAAGAGTTATCGGTTACATTTCGGTTGTGCCTGTTAGAAATGACTTCGGTGTGCTGGATGGTGGACATACGGCATATGACCATAACTGCCTCACTTGTTTGTTATCGAAAACAACTCAGTAAATAAAGTCAGCAATTGTGAAACACCTCTGAAATGGCACTGGCTTCCCCGTGTGGAGATATTTGTTCACGTCCCAACCTGTGTAAACACAATATTTCTGTTTGCCACATTCATACATTTTGCTGAATTATTGTGCAACTATTTGGCTTCATCTTGACAAAATGATCATACTGACTACATTCCGTTATTATGCGACCCCATACTTCCAGTTGCTGTGGGTCACAAACTCGGCGCACGTTGACCACTAAAATTCCACCTTGTTCCAAATAATCTCGTAAGCAATAAACTGAAAGGTTAATTCTTCGGTTGCTGCCAACCTGGATCGTCTTTGTGAGATTTAGTTTCTGTTTGTTGCTTTCTCTTATACTTCACCCCATGAGGGCAATCAACTGACTTTCATCAATGACTCCAGGTGAGGATGGATTGGACTTGTTGTTTCTTTTCCATGTTAGAAAAGAAATGAACAGGATTAACCGAAAGGAAGCTTATAGATGGAAATGACTGTGGCTGAAGCCAAACATTTTCTATACAGGTATATGATGATTTTTCTCAGCATGTACTGACTTGGAAAAACTGGGGCAGCGAAGTGAAATCAACTGCTCTCGAATCAACCGTCGCCCCCGACTACGTGCCACTTTGAATAACTCTTTTCCAGAAAAATAACACTGGTTCATAGCTTATTACATGCCAGATCATCGTTTTTATTTTGCAGCAGTCAGGCTACCTAGTTCAAATCATCAAAATATAAGCGATGATGTTGTTCTATGTTGACAGACACGACTTTCATTGCATCAGCAAAACAAATGACATCACTGTGTCGTTCCGGTGCCGTTAAATACCACCGTACTACAGATATAATTTCGCGCAAGTTGAATTCTAGTTCCATCCCCGGAACCTCGGCTGCCTTTGTTTGCTAAATACGACATCATTTACCCGCTTTCGTACAGCTTCCACGGCCACTACGTCAAAACAATAGAGCATATCCCAGCATATCCAAGCATGGGTGCAAAAGCCTTTGACACAAGTGCAAGCCGATACACATGTGTGTACCCAGCGACCACCACACAGACCACTGACATCAGCTATCGCTTGTCATCCCGTGAAGAACTATCATTAGGTGGGGCTCACGCAGGAATTCACAACTGATGACTCAACCGATAAGCCGCGGAGTACTGCTTTATGTTAAGGCTGTTGTTTTTAGACATTAGTATCTACCTCGTTAATTGGCAGGGAATCTCAATATTAGTTTTGGTGTGCCACATATAATTACTGATAATAGCTAGGCGGCACACAAGACGTTCTTATATCTCTCTTGAATAGTCACTTGTGCGGTTGACCAACTTTTCCGGCTTCATAATTTTCTGTTCACCATGTACATAAGTGATAACTTATAGAAAGTTCCTTCAGGCCACACATCAGCGCACTAGTTTTTAACAATACGCTATTGAAGTGTGTCTGTGAGATATAGTGATTTACATAAGTGAACGATTTGAGGAAATCAGCCTGTTCGTGTTGAAATGAACTGGGCGATTTTCTTTTATATTTATTCAGTCTTCTCAAAGTCTACTCGCAGTATTAAATGAGAAATTTATCGTGTTCGAACGCGAGTGTTTAACAAGGCTTTCACGAGGCACAAAAAGTTCATTGAGTCGGGCTAACAATTCGCCAATAGAAGTGTGTCCATATAGGAAGAGTGCACAGCAGACAACGACCATCCTCATAAGCAACGAATGACTACCGCCGGGTTCACAAAATTCAGGAACAATGGTACGCATGGAAAGTTGTGTTGTTTATGGAATTCCCTCATACGTTCGTCACACTGGGGCACCGAGCTACTTCGCCACAGCTTAAGACTATACACGCACCAGCAATTGATGCAACCAAATAAACCTAATGAGACATGTTGCCTCCGGTTCCGTAGTAGCGCCTTCGACTTACTGTTTCTAGCCCGACCGCTTCGAGACGATCCTCGTCAGTGCATTATACCCTGACATGCTCTAGCGATGCGCTTCACTTTGACTGTCGTCTAATCATTTGCTAGATATCAACGAAGGTAGGATGTACGTTCGGCTGTGCGATGGAGATCGCCCGTTTGGCGATATACACCAGTGACTGTAAAATGATAATAGCACTCTCATAATGATGCTTATGCTCTTAATAATGCGAAAAAAAACATTGCTGAGATTCTAATGATTGTATGTCCTTAAGTCATTCAAGTCACTGCCTACTACAGAACACGGATGACTTCCGACTGAACATTGTGAATTAAAACTCTTTCACATGCGCATAAATTTAGCTGCCGCATTGACAAAACTTGCACTGGGCTCCATAAGAGATGGGGCTGTAGATTATTCAAACAGTTTGGTGCAAAACCAATGAGGCACTGCTATAGATGTGCAACACTATTCGCAGTGTCGATGTATGCATACATTCTGGCTTGTTACATATAGCCATGCCGAAGTTGTCTGTACACCAGCGGTCTTCTGGCAATACGAATGTGCAACAGTTCTTCCGACAAGTGCCACCGGGAATAAATGAAGCCTTGTTCTTCTTCACAGGTTTGACTGCACACACTTTTACGCACAAGTGAAACGGTATTTAACAAAGGAACAATGTTTGGACCACCGTTCATGAACTCGTCAAATCAATGTTAGCTGTCGCCTGTGACTCGGAATTGTACGGAGGAATATTCAGCTTGCAATGCAGAACTTAGTTTACTGGAGTACAGAAAGAATTTCGCCTCATGGAACTGTCGGATTTGAGGGAGCCATCGAAGTCTTCATTTGTAAATCTCTGAATCCACAACAAACCATTACTTCAGTGGCAGTAATCACATAGTGCATGATTAGGTCGTTCACAAGATGAAAATGTGCGAGATAGAACACCTTAACTTCGATAGTGTTTGGTAACGATTTTATTCCACCTTATGCATTTGGCAGTTTCTTCATAAGAGTGACTGGATAGTTCTAAACTGAAGATGCATGCTCTTCGGAAAATTTCTGATACTTAACTTACATAAACGAAGACGCCAAAACTTTCAATCCGACCACTGTTTCATTTCGGGGAGTGTTCAAATTAAATACAACTCGAGTCACTGTCTGACAGTTTGTTTCTAAGACACTTAACGTGTTTCCACAATCCACCGGGTACTTTTCGCTACTTGCCCATAATCAAGAAAGACTACAACAATTTGTCGCAGCTATCGCGTCTGCATGAATTTGGCTAAACATTGGAAAAATTCTGATGTGAAAAGAAAATACACACAAGAATCACGCTTAGAATATACACATTTGCTTGGATATTACCCCACTGCGTCAGGCGTCATGAATTCATCTTAACCTGACGTACGCTCAATTTGGAATGTTTGGTTTGTATGCGTATTAAACAATGCTAGACTCGCATTGCTGTAACGAATGACGTTCAGATGATGAACTATCTTTGGTACAGAAACCAGTTACTCAGTTCTCATTAAAGTCACGTTGAGATAAAGTTGTTCCCGATAAGTAAGAAGTATTGTAATGTTCAACATTAGTTTTATTAGGGCATCATTCAAATCGAACTGTAACACATTATTACTCAATCAGATCAAAAGAAGACATACATATGAACCATACTTCACAAAACTGTGTGAACCTTGTCAGGTTCCTAGGAAATTCGTTTACAATGACAAACCAATCTCAAAACTTTAACAAGGATTGCTGGGAGAAGACAACAAATACAGACGCCTTCTGTTGTTGCACTCCGTTCCATCTGTTGGTTTCTAACAGAATTTGTATCTACCATATGACATGACGGCTACCCTCCGCATTATCTATAACGCAGATTGATTTATCCAGACTCATGGAAAACGTTTAAAGTACTCGTGTGATCACGTCAACAATCTGTCTTCGACATTGTATGCAACCAGCATAAACGCATAACACTGCATCCGCGACTCAGTACTGCTAGCTTCACTCTGTCGTTTCCCGACTGGGCTATTGTTAGAACACTTGCTAGGCTTTATCTCTAACAAATGAATAACAAGGGGGTTCCTCAGTGTTTGTTGGTGCAATAAGGTTTCCATTTTAGACAACCACTTGGCCGGCCAGTCTTCGTCAGTTATGTCAAACAGGTTGATGTTCAGATACCTGCTTATCCTCGTTCGTTGAGTTTACACCAGAAAATATTTTGCGGACGGAACAAAGTGTGGTTAGATACAACATCATCATGACTGTGCATCCGCATGCGTACCTTGACATCCGTCAATATAATTACTAATCCCGATGCAAATGCCAGAATCCATGTCTTCTTAGAAATGTTTGATATTCTTTACATGTTAACGACCGTTAAGATTATGGAAATCAAATTCACCCCGTGAATTTCGTGTACTCTACAAGGAACCATACTACGTTTATCTCACGCTACGATATGTGCCCATTTCGGTGCAACTGGTGATGTTCACAAAAAACACAATATTGGGGAGAACCGTTTACCAGAGGGACGACGAAACAGATTTTCTTTGTTTGGAATGCAATTGTCACCGCAAGTGTGAATCAACTATAGTCTTTGATATATACCTGAAAGACAGTCAGAAGCACAGATACCGCATGGTCTAAAATCTTAATATTTGTGTTGTTCTGTAGAAAAGTATATCAGAAATTCAAAGATGTCCTGTGTTACCCATGTTTTGCTTGCCTTAGGTCCATTAGAAATGTGGAAATATATCGGAAAATAAATGGTGTATCACACGTGATGCAATACTTTTGTTCCGATATATGTCAAAAAACAAAATGAGTAATGAACGGTCAGGAAATCTACCAGTAGATTTTACCCACATTTTACAAGCATTTCGTAATCAAAATTACACATCAACCATAGGAATTAAAGAATTACATGTCGAGTCACAAACAGCGTATTCACTTTTCCTCAAACATATACAGAACATCAAATTTAGTTAGGGATTGTGTGAAACTGTTGAAAGTAAGTGAAATATGTGGTAACATGTTATGTGTATGTTCAACATGAATCCCTCAAGGTTTTTTCATATATATATACATATATATATATATATAACAGTATTCACCTTGAACTGTGTTTCCTGGGCCAAAGATTTGAACGATTTGATACCACTGTAACATGGAGTACACTAAGACTTCTTCAGGTCAACAGCTTAAAGCGCTACCAACTGTACAAAATTTTCTGTGACTCACACTTGTACGAGAAACACGTGAATGAATTACAAATATTTGCATCTTATTGTAGTATCTTTTATCACTCAACGCACTCGTTTAACTCGCTGCACTAAAAAATATGTTTAACTAATGAACAGGATATGGATAGTCAGTCACTCTTGTCTTGATGTGTTACGCGTATGACGTCTCAGTAGTGTAACGGGGGGAACAGTTTACTCACGACGACTGGTCAGTACTTGCATTTGCTTGATATATCCCAAAGTGAATACGGGCATGTACTACTCGGTTCTCTATTCGCGCGTCAGCCTGGTTTATTAATCGAACTGAACTTGTGGACTACCATTCACATGTCTTCAATTCAGACTTTTGCATACTTGGTCTGAGATAGAGCCTACCACGACCAGTTTGGTAACTTGGTATTATCTATGTATAACAAAAATAAATGAAAGTCGTTTTGAAACGGCAGGTCATTTACGTTTTTTCAGCTTGCTAACAGGCATTCTGTTCTGTGTTTTGTGTGGTAGCCGTTAAATGTTTCGTGTTGGAAATGAGTGTACGAAATGTATTCTTGGAATACTTTCTTCCATTCCGCTTTCACAATGAATGTCCGCAATTACGATTGATTGTGCTATTATGCACTTCTCCGCATCTGTATTCGTGATTACAACTGACAGGGTTGGTAGTCCCATGAAAGTGAAACATACCCTTTGAACATGTAGTTGGCGTTACCTACAACAGCGGATGGGTGAGCTTATACGCTTTGTTGTACGTAGTGGTTATCCACTTTGTTTCAATTGCCTTCCGACTGAGTTGATTTCACTCTAAACTCACACTTCTGAGTAAGTTTATTATAGGGATCAAACGTAACGTTTTCGATAATTCATCTTCAGGCCGGTAAAATTATTAATAGAGTTAGATCAAGATATCGATCAGACTTATTACAGAGAAACTAGGTTACTGGTCAGTCAATTGGCGACGAGTTGATTGGTCGCCAATTGACTGACCAGTAACCTAGTTTCTCTGTAATAAGTCTGATCGATATCTTGATCTAACTCTATTAATAATTGTACCGGCCTGACGATGAATTATCGAAAACATATGTTCACCTATGTCTTTAACCCATATCAGTTATGGCGCGTGAAAGCCGACGATCTGCTCCAAGTAAAAATGTGCAAGAAGCCCGCTCCCCACGGACTGGTTCTATCGACCCATCAACCGATCGGCATCCCAATAGTTGATTACGGCATAGCCTCTCAACCAACGTTATCAACCTTACTTCCAACATCATCAGTCGATCATAACACGGCCACTAGACCGACACCGTTGACCTTACGATGGTGCCAACCTTATGAACGCGTTAGGATCCTGATCAGCCGCTGGCTAAACACTTGTGGGTATACCTATGCCGAACGCACTACTTAAGTGGTCAGTAATTCGGTCAGCGAACGAGTTGGTCTACCTGCGTAACACTCTCTCAGTTACGGTCTCAAAGATGTCTACGGCTTGTATTCTAGCACGACATTTGGTCGGTATGCTGTGTACGGCGACGACAGGTGCACAACCGGAAGTCTTCGCCTAACGCCTGCAACTCGGACTCCAGTATCGGTGAGAAGCGTGCAGTGTAACAAATCTAATCAACTTAATAAGGTCGGCCCAGGCTTGCAGACGTGCTACGAGTTTAAAGACATCACCGTCCGCTTGTCGAAAATAAAGCACCTCGCATGCGGCTTAAAGCCACAATTAACCCCGGGAGTGATCTGCAAACAGATACTCATCATTGGGACTCTACGAGTCCATGCGATATCCACAAGGTAAACTACTTCTCGCTTTCTGTCACCTTATAGATTCATATGTTGCGCTATTTCTTCCAATTTTTGCTACCATCCGTTTAATCGATCTTCGAAGTTTGAGTAGTTTAAAGCGTCTGTCTGTTGGTTGGTTGTGGTTTATCTGTACTGAACTGAATACTACAGGCTACTGACCGCGTCTTCAAGGTATGCGATTTGCGACAAAGGGCCTGGCAAAAACGATAGGATTCTCAACTGTCTTCAGGGTTAACTTCAAGCTCACTCCACCTGTGGACTGGTTTGACCTTTGGTTCACAGGATGTAGTTGCTGTTACGTCAGGAGAGGGCCGAAGTGCGCTAAAGATCATGTCACTCAGCAAGCGCCACACCTGTCGTCCTAGCGTAAGTACACCACATACTCCATTTTGCTTTACTGAACCTGCGAATGCAACTCCTGGTAAGAAAAGAGCTGGAAAGCAAGTCAAAGCGAGTGACCGACTATCTCTCTGGCAGCTGGTTGACCTGATCTGTACTGATAAAATGAACACTAGACCCCAGCTAGTGTGAGGATATCTAGTAAATCTACCGACCTCGTGGCTCATTTTGTTGGCCAGATAAAGCTGACCATTCCGTCTTGTTGCGGAAACTTAACCCTGCGTCAGGTTATCGCTTACGTAAGACTTACTGGGTTTATGTTAATTTATTTGCGCTATGCTTGGAAACAATTTTGTAACACAAATATAGTACTGGAGTTTTCAAATTCGCAAAATGTAATAAATTCTGCCTCACTCAACCTAATTTTCAGTGGTTCCATAGTAACACTTTTGAAACTGTTTTACCAAAAAATCCTCCCTACAACAAATCGATATGAGTACATTATCAATTATAATCGATCTAATGGGACTGTAGTTGTCATGTAGTCAAGGAAGAATATCGCATTTGCGAGTGAATTTCACACAGTTTATATTGTTACACGCTATAGACACTTGTGAATATCAGACGTTGTTCGAACTTCTAAGCCCACTTTCAAAACATGCACAAACGGACACTATCACACATAACAATTTGATAAATCAGGTGCGATTTTCCCACCTGGGAGTTCCCGCCATCACGCTTTTGATCCAAGGAACGTAGTCAGCAACGCGTGTGTGAACGCCCGGAAGGTCAGGCAAACCATATGCGCGACCGAATGAGATTATTCCGATCACGTGCCACTGGCCGTTGATTTGACACAGCAAAGGGCCACCCGAATCGAACTGCGGAAGAAATGTGAGTTAGAAAAGCAGATAGGCATTGCTTTAATTCAGAACTATCATAAGGTTACACAGGATTATAAAAGTATCAGGTTTATATAGTATTGCGAATTATACTGATGACTGGGTAGTAGCACACTAAAGAGAGCCAACAGAGCTAATCATTATCTCATTAGGCCAGTTTGATCGCGATATTCACTGCACCATGTACGCGAGAAATTAATTCACCTATTGACCGCATCCATTCAGAACGCGTATTCATTCACCACAAAATTATAACAAAGACTGAGTGAGCTTCGCGCTTACTCCGACGAAATGCTTTTACTGTCAACAAATACGGTTGGTTGTCGCTGATCAATATCGCGAGGGCTGACAAATATCTACGCAGTTCGCGCTATGGAGTTTTTGTGCATATTGAGGCGACTTTTTAGCTTTAAGAGCCAGAACATTTTGCATATTGTTTCTAAATGAAGAAGACTATATTTTACGTTGATTCTTACAGTTTAGGGGTGGTTGCTTCGAAAGGCAATTTATAAACCAACAGTTTATTTCTTTACTTTTGGTTAAAACAAGGAACAAACAAAAAATCAACCGTTGGTTGACGAGCGGTTGAAATAAAATTGAGATAGAAGAACGAACTAAAATCTGAAATTAATTAGTCAAGTTAGAACGATCAGACACTGATTGAAAAACAGTTGATTCAAGACTACAATGATTACATGCGTCAAGTAAAACCTGATATCTGTTAAAAAAATCAATAGTGTTGCTTCGTTTCACTTTTCTTAATTATATTATCCAAATCGATCAATCCATACATCAACAATTTATTTAGGTTGCTAACATTTGTGACGCAAATCGTGACACGCCACAATCCAATGTGATGCGAGTTATTCGGTTGTATTTTATAACTGTAATCGATTTCAACACGTCAGAGCTGATTAAACGGAAAAAATTGTGTGCACAATCCGAATTAAACTGTTCAGAATGTGGGGGTCGATACGATGTGTCATGATACGCGAGAGTCAGCCACCCACATGGATTGCGGTTACGTCTTCTAGCCTGACCCAAAAGGGAACTGAGTGACTTACTATGCCCGAATCTCTGCCGCCTTGTGGGTGACCAGCACAAATGATACTCTTCGGTAATATTTCTCCTGAAGGCAGTAGGGGGTATGCAGGCTTGCCATAGTTCTGTCTACACTTAGCAGTTGAGAAGATGAGAAGCTCAACGTGTTCCAGTGTAGTTGCAATATTGGTTGCCCCTGTGACACAAGTGAAGCGATATGAGTAAATTAGGTTCTAGTAACATGACGACCAAATAAACTCACGTCTAACAATGTTTCAATGTGACAAAACGTATGGATAAGACCTTAAGCCCGTACTGAAGGTGCGTTAACTGGGGTAAAATGAAGTAAACTGATTATGTTTCCCGTAGAAAAATCTCTTGAGAAATTAACGGTAAATTCTCATCGAGTTAAACGCAGTGATGATGTTTGACACTGGTTAGACGTTTGGGTCTGATACCACGACAGCTCGGCGCGCTATATTTTTAGAATACTACTTGGTTATTTATGTACATATATTCATGTAATTTGGATTGAGTTGAAAACAGAAAATTCGGGGTGATGCACTTTACCTATGATTAAGCGTGAGTGGTGACAATCCAAGGTATTGCATGGTTTCCAAACAACAGTGTTACTATTGACAGTCATAATGAGAATGAGAAAGCTGCGAAAGAAAATATCAACGAAGAAATACTGACAAGGGGAGCCACCAAATTAGGTGCCGTTTGGCTAAAACAAACTCATCGTTTGCGCCACAAATATGGTCGTTTTCGGATAGTCACTGCTGAGCTGAATGGTAGACAGCATGCAGCCTCGAATGTGCTAGTGCTATTTTAGCAGTTACTCTACTGGCTGATACTTGGAACATGATCATATTAATTATGGCAAGGCTACAAATAAATCAGTGTCCACTACCATTGCAAATCAGGAAGCCCCCTATAAAAATCTAACCGTAACAGAGACATCGAAACCGAAAACTGTGTGATCGATTAAGCCTTTCGGTTTCTGGACATGCCAAGCAGAACAGAACGCTATTGCTTTTAACAAATAGGAACGTACATAAACTGAGGAAATATGCGGATGCGGCACCATATTAATCGATATTTGGTTTGAAATGAACAAGCGTATTTTCGTTTCAGGTTCGTGAGAATATTTGACCGAATTAATGCCATCGTTCACCTGCCATGTTGTGTTTCGATCAATCACAATGCATAACAAATGGCAATGACACACAAATGTACCTTCATGTGTTGTACGACAGGATCGTTTACCTTAATAACACGGACTCACCTTGTGTCTTGTGCCCCCATCCGGCGCTGACACATTTGGTGCCTGGTGCGACTTCCTCGCCCGGGTCTGGTAGACATGCAATATTGACGTGGTTGCTTAACCGGACTGGTCTCTCTAATTTCATTAAGGCAATGTCGTTTCCGAGCAAGGCTTCTGTTGATGTGAAAAATACGTTTTTTGTAATGTAAGTCCGGATTGCAACGACTCAAATTCTTTGGGTTGTTTGGATTTTCACATCAATAATATGTGACCGCAACCCATGATTACTCAATGAGACCCCAAAGATAATTCAAGTTTGTGAAAAGAAAATTGCGCATCTTGAAGGGTAAATAATTTTTCAGATATTCAGTTTATCCACGCAAGCAAATTGTGCATAAATTTGTTATGTCCACTGAGGGACCATGGTTAGATAATAACAATAGCTCCGCGGAATCCAAAACAGTCATTGGCGTTTATGAAGTTTGAAACATTCATTTTCTTCGAGTCATTTGAACAGAATAACCAGAAGACATACAATACGATACGTAAACACGTGAATAGCCGGTTTTACCTGCACAAAAACAACTGACAATCAACCACTGTTTTCCGTGGGTACAGCTGTGAGTACCAATCAAATTCCGGCTCAAGTTGTGCCTCTAATCGTTTCATTTATCTAGCTGATTTCGTTTTCATACTAGTCACACGTTTACAACTGACGATTGTGTACGAAATTAACTCATGTCGTAAATCACGTATTCTCAAATGATGTGTGCCTTAACCTGTTACTGACAGGATCCATTTTGGGTGACCGAGATAATAATGGCTAAGTAATCTTGGTGAAGTGATAAACTGATTCGTCAGTTTCACTTCGTCAGATATGACTGATCCGTTTTAATCCCTCATCAATCTTACCTATCCGAATAGCTCTGGACCAGTAGTGTACAAATGTTTTCCGAAACCTGTTTGAGTTCAGCGAGTTGCCAACTTGACATTCGTTTAGACATTTGCCAAATCACTGCATCGCTCGTCCAGAGCAACCACTGAATGTCCCAAAAATGGACAGGATACAAAAGGATTCTATAATTTTGACTCTCAGTCTGTCAGCAGCAGTCTTCTGCTCTAGCAACACAGTGCATGTAAGTAGCAAAAAGCTCTTTTACGGTCCCGCTGAATCTATGGTGGTATACTAATTATCACTCTGAAACATTCAATTTGAGAGGGGTGCATTTTTAATATTTTGGAATCCCATCAACTGATTTATGAGTTCGTGATACTAGTTCGTGATTCTAGTTTCCGACCATCCGTAAAGGAATTATTCAAAAGTCAGATCACATCAGATCATATGAGCTAAAGTGCAAACATCGAGTCATTCTTTTAATCAGTAGCAATTTGCCCAAACTTGGATTGCAAAAGGTGATCAAATCCATGCGTCCAATATATTCTGCGATTTATCAATAATTGGTTGCAGATCACGAGTAAACTACCTTTATAAAGAGGATGAGTTCTGACATACTGCACCGGGATTTCATAGTGCGGCACCGACTCGTCGAGCATATCGTGTTCGCCAACGAGAACAGTCCATCGTTTGGGATCCTTGGTCAAACCAATCAGGTTACCACTTGACAAACTTGAAAAATTTTGGTAGACGTTGAAATGAAATACACATTTATAATCGCCTTGCTGGAAGGTCCATTTAAAAATGCTTGGAGGAATTATTTTGTAATCACCTAATTCAGACGATTTATCGCTGTTATAAGTATGACAGTAAATCGTGTGCGAAAATGATTTGACCAAACATGTTAGATCAAGTCATCGTAGGTTTGACTTAGTCTGTTGTGCTGGTAATCTATAGTAATTAGGTCATTGTAGATTATTACAAATGTATCAAAATAATGGACGCTTTCGATAAGTACTTGGTTAATGAGGAACAAGTGATCGGTAGAAGCGTCGAGATCAAGGTCACGTGAGCAAATAATGCATATTTTGATTGTAGCGAACTGTGACAAAATGATAATAACTCGCTTGATTTTGTTTTGCAGTAAAAATATTTATTCTTTGTTGGAAAATGAACACGAGCAGAATGATAAATGTAACATACCGTATGAGCTTATGTGCAGAACTCAGACCAGTCAACAGTTGATCACATAAGCCTAAGTTTTCGAACAGGCCAGAAAGTGTCGAGAAACTGTAAATTGTTTGTGAAAAGGTTCGTGCAATTCAGCTGATAATCAGTTAGTCTGACTCAATAAAATTCACATTCACCGTGAAGATAGAAGCTAAATGGCCTTGCTAATGCACCTGTCGAATACCAGTTTAATAACCAGTTAATTGTGATAAGCAGATTGCAATACAAAATAAACACGTACCTAAAACAATGGGCCGCCGTGAGAACCCATTGTGGATGGATTAATGTTCCGCCACAATAATGGAACGATCTCGATCCATCCGGTTTATTGTGCACCAGGGTGTAAGGTGTAAAATATCCAGAACCATTGACGGAATTCGGGTTGTTTGCTGCATAATCATCAACGGCTTGTTGATATGTTTGATGAAAATTGAGGGAGACTAGCCATGGCCATTCACCTTGCTTTGACATTTTGCCGCCAACGATACGCTTCCCTAATCTGTTTGTTCTTGTGTTTTCATTCAGACGGGGGTTGCTTGACCAAGCTCTGTTCAGAGCATTTCGCCCACAGTAATTTTGAATATGTTCTGTATACGGATTGAGTGAAGATGATACACAAACTTGGAAGCTTCTACGAGTAACTGGATAGATATCATTGGTACTGCATTGGTGGTAGATTAGTACTCCACACTTCTGACATTCCTAGGGAAGATATTCATCTTTCTATGAGAATACTGTACTCAAATTTATTTGATTACACTTGATTACATGCGTAATAATACCTCACCCAACGTTAGACGCTCACCCATACAATATGTGTGATGGGGTTTTCAAACTGAGATTCATTCACACCTGATCGCAACTCTCACATTCAGATGATCCTATCTGTTAGACACCTTCAAATGAGAGCACCGGACTTGAGGTTTTCTCTCTCACTAGAGCTCACGAATAGTGTCTACAGTCGTCCGTGTCAAACTGCGGGGAGACGTGAAGACCGTTTACATACAAAAAAAATTATTATTCAATAACTCCATAGACCTAACTGACAAGGATCATATTTCTGAATGCAGACTTGCTTCACATTATTTACCTGCCCGCTTTGTTGATAGGCAGCCGAAGAGAAATACAAGGTTTGCCAAACACTCCATAATTTTTACACAGAAAATTGTTGCAGTATGTGGTTTGACAAAAGTCTGTTCCACTGATTCATCATCGGACAAATTGCGTGGTACCTGATATCATCATAGTTGTCAAGCGAATGAAGTCAAGAGCAATCACTTGCAATTACACTAAATTGTTCCGAAGTACAGTTGACAAAATTGACTCCTGTATATATCACGTAAGTAGCGGGGCCATCGTAATCTTAGTGTATGAACCAATATTTCTGAACGTAACCGAATTCCGATCGTTCCACCCCGTAACCAGAACATGATATTTGACTTTCTCGGAGTGATGACATGCCAGGCGGTAGACGGGCTCGATAGTCACATGTGGTGAGACGTGGTGACCCAACTCTACAAGCTGCGTTAGAATCGCACTTGAAGGAGACTTCTTCTTGTTCTTATTCAGTTATGTAGGAGTGGTGTTCACAAACCTTCTGTGAAAACCGCTTGGTTGTAAAACTGATGTAACCTTCTCCAAAGGGTTGTGTGAAAGATTAAACACAAAGGAAGTTAACACATGAAGACGAAATCCATGTTGACTGCACGTAAACTGCCAATCCGGAATGTAAGTCATTTCAGTTGTGTAGCTTATTTTACGAGTCAACAGTACAGCCGATGCATCTCCTAAGCATTTTAACGTCGTATAAACAAAACTGCGGATAGGAATTTAAATTTCAGTGCAGTAAGTTCCAGGTGTTTGTAAATAAAGTTTACAGAGAAGACTTTCTCTGCAAATGTCTGCTGTAAATGTATTTTTGATTCGTTCCTATCAGCAACACATATTTACAGCCCTGCGTGTCCAAATATAGTATAGCACAATCCTACGTAGATAGCTCAGTGTCATAAGTTCAGTAGTTTTTCTCATATCATTTACGAATGAATTATTGTCGGGACCATCTCTCTTTTTTGTGGCACATCTAATAAATGAGCCAAATTAGTGGCCCCATCATTATGTCAATGGTTGCATGTTTGTAGTCATAGTGAGTATACTGGTTTACATTAGATAGATTACTGTGGATAACATTCCCTCGAAAGTAACCACTCACTTTCTCATATTGATTTATTCTCTCTGTATCTCCCGGATAATCCAATTCGAACGATTATCGCTCAGTCACTAACGTCCGAAATATTGCATACGAAAAACGAACTAAAACCAGTAAAGTCTTTTCTGACCATTTTTGTTTTTCTCCAGGTTGCTTGTTTGTCATAAAAACCAGCCAACATCATGTCAGTTTACACTGTGTGAAGATGATGCACATGACATTTCACATGAGTTATCAACTAACACAGTCACGACATACAGCAACATTATCGTGAAATTTTTTCGCATTAACTTTGAATCGTGCTGTATATAAAGAACGCACAAGTTTAAGTGGCCAAACATCAATTTTAAACCAGTAGATAAAGTGTCCAGCAGTGTTTATTGCATTAGCATGAAATACTGTGTCCGTTTCCAAACGACCGATGGGACATCTGCTGGATTATAATACATAAACAAAAACAATGTCAGATTTGTCTTAATGTGACTAAGCAGTTGTTGATATTGTGATGCCTCACTTTATTCAAATGTTCAATACAAGCTTTATTCCCATAATATTCGTTCTTACTTCGTAACCTCAATGTGGGAATACGACGATTTACACATGTCATTCAGATGAGAGAACAAAACTTACGTGTTGAGTTAATCGTACGTGGTTTGGACTGAAACACATATTTGGGAATTCAGTTGAATTATCAAGATAAAACATTTACATTATAAAAAGCAAATGAAAACGGTACCGTTTAGTTCAGAACTGAAGATACAGTCCCGTTAGCATTCTTGCTCACAATCACCTGGAATGGTTTTTCTAGAAGAGAAAGCCATTTCCACTTCACAAATTAACCCTACGGGCAACAACCGGGCTAGCGGAGATTTCGGACTCGCAAATTCGCTATGCTTACAACGCGCGGTATTCGATTTGTTGCACAGGCAATATTATACACGTATGTGCCTATTGTGGAACGGGAACTAGTGCCATATTATCCAATGTGTATGTGAAATCCACTGAGAATGACATTAGTGTTTAAGATATATATCAATTATGGAATGTTTGTCAGTTAAAAGACTTAAATCCAAGAACTTATACAAACTCTTCGTGACTTTAATCCCTTGATTGTTCCTCTTGTTCACTATTAGGCTGGCCACGACTGGATACCGTATCGTTTCCCATAGTTTCAATAAGTATTAGAAAGACTGAAGAGCGTACACATGGCAGTTGTCAGTGATAGTCCAGTGATTCCAGATGAGTCGTATGTTTAAATTGTTAGCTAACTACGTACAACGCGTGGCTGATTCATCCTTTTGTCAAAATCTGCAACTATATATTTTTATGTCTTCCCTGAAATAAAATTTAAGATAGATAGCTTGCTTTGGAACAGCCAAGCTGGGAACCGAACACATCGAAATCTTGTTTTGTCATCATTCAGATTTATGTTTTAACACTTATGTGACTTAACCATTAATAATCTAATGAAATCAGGAGTGTTTTGATGAACAGAATCATTGATGAACAGTTATTCAACCAACTAAGGAGATGTTCACAGTCGTCGGAACGGATAAAGCTAGAGCCGTTCATTTGTGAGGTTCTCTGCAAAGGCGAAAGTATGTGAGGCTGAACATTTACTTTCAGGTAGAAGACTTCATGTAGGCTGTAGGTGATAATGTAGTGTATCAGAAAATTATACAAGCGTTTGATGGTAGATAATGTAAAATGTCCCCAACATTGGTTATGTAGCTTGAGTCATCATTAGTTTGAACTTGTCACATGTATGTCATTGCGTAGGTTAATAGATTACGAGCGATAATTTTATTTGCATGCAACTACTTTGATGAATAAAAGTGGATTTGCCGAATGGCAAGGAAGAAACGAGAGTCTTCAACTTATAACGAAGTGATATTCAACGTTGACGCGCATAATTAATTTTCGATGTGTGACATCAGCATGGTGGAAATAACTCGTTTAAGATAGAAAATTTGCGCGAAGTTAATGTCAATTTTACACAACTGTATAACTTTGACCTTCTTTTTGCCTGCTGTTAATCGTCATTATCTTATTGGCTGTGCAACTAAGTGTTAGCACCATAAAATATAACTGATTGAATTATCCGTATAAAAGTGGGACGAGAACAATATGCTTGGTTTTGTCTACCAAATTCCATTAAAAATGAATTCCATAACGGTGAATTCCAGTCGATAAGCTGACTGTCACGCACAATCAAACTACCCTCAGCACATTCACATATCACAAGTTGCACCACACTTATGATATTAGGAAAACGCTGTTTAAATCATTCCAGCTAACCTTTGACCAAAAGACTACTTCCGAACCGTCGAGGACAAACATTAGACTGGTACATTAGAATTGAAATGTCACGTTTGTCACATGAAATATATAGAGTAATCACTGTTGGTCATTATGTCAATTATTTGGTGCTCGCTAATATCATCATTACAAGAAGCAACAACCTACCGTGGTCCACTTGAAAGCATGGTTCGTTGAACTAAACAAAACAGTCAGAAAACAAAACCAAATAAACCCTTGCATGTTTAGCCTTCATTACGCTTCCGCCGCTTTTCAGCTATTTTATACTCTCTGTTTTGTTTCTTTCATTAGTACCGCAATTTATCGTTCTCATTGGACAGAATTGTAAACATTGGGCGAATTCAAAATGTGTTCGTTTCTTAGTGGGTCTTGCAGCAAGTCGCGCATTGCTGACCAAAGTTAACACTGTTTTAACCATATTGGCATGAACAAAGACCACCTATTTTCCGGATGATATTAGGAATTACGTAGAACCTGGAAAACAGGATATATTACCATGCACGATTTCACTGTGTATTAATCAGTTTCGAGCATGTTTTCGCAGTCGATTTAAAAGGAACCGGTTTGACATACCAAGAATGCACGAGATCCAGCGGGTGTCAGTTCGTCAATATTTTCCATGTAGCTGTGTAGGCGTTAAAAACCTACAGCCTACTTATGGAGTCACATGTGCATGTGTTGTTACAGGAGGGAGAAAATCTTCGCTTTCACGTTACTCTCCATGTTGGTCAGCTGCAGCTGAGTTGGATAATTTTTGTGTGTTAATTAAGAGGGATAAAACAAAAATAAAAAGCATTCGAAGTGAATTGTACTAAAGCAACCTTCATTCAGATATGCGCATTTATTGACCTCCGAGGTTGGACTTGAATAACCGGTAAGAAACTTGTATTGTCCGTTGACTTCCACGTGTGTGATAATCAAGTGATCTTTCCACACTCTAAAGTGATTCAGCCGTGACCTCAGAGTTGGGTTGTGCGTTCCAATGTGAACATATCTCATTTGTGAAGCAGTTTTGTGTGCAGAGTAGCCTGCCAGTTCATCTGCCCAATTTCAGCAAATGACATATCAAGTGTTCATCCACATCCAGATGAGTGCATGAGACAGGGGGGTGATCTGTGGATGAGACTTTGGTCTCCAATGAGATGCCTGTAATTCCCTGAGGATGGACATAGTCCAGCCAGCGTTCCCGAGGAGATGGTTCTCCTGGGTCCCATAAATAATTCTTGTAGTGACTTGTCTATGAAAACATTTAACAAGTGCCAACTCTTCCTTAAGATAATTAAGATTGATCTGTGTGTTCGTTTTCAGGTGTGGACGGATTATGGAAGCGAACATAGTGATAACAAAACTTCTTGGTGGAATGCTGTATAAATTCTACCTAATGGGTACAGGGTTGTTTATGCTGTTTTAGCCAATGGAGCACAATTTGTAGACAAACTCAAACTTTCTGTCACAATCGTCAGTAGGCCTCTTACACGTGTTGACACGAGCAGCTTTGTGTCGCCACAACAGTCACTGTCCATTAACTTTCGATGGCCATTATGCATGACTGCACACTTGTTAAAATTCACTGGCAAATTACTGCTTATGGACCACCAATTTGGACAATTTGCATCGTTTTTAAGGTCACCACATCTTCCGGTTACTCTACCCTGAGTAGGTCAAGAACCATAAGAACGAATAACAAGGGGCCTGAGACTGATCATTGTGGAACATCGTTGTTATCTGGGAACCACTCAGCCAAGTGTCCATTCACCAAGACGTTGACCCTAACTTCAGACAATCTTCTAGTAAGGTGAACAAACGGGATAGAAGGATCTGCTCTGTCAATTGCTGTGGAAATCTCAAGAAATGTCACACTCTTGGCTAGTTTAGCATATGCAACATTTGTTGAAACATCACAAGCAGTCAGCCTACTCCAAGCGTCTGAGTTTTCTCTATGGAAATCTTTCTCTTCCTTGGTGATGAGTTGAAAGCCTTCAACATTTGCCAGGTACCAATAACCCAGGCAGTTCTCCGATACTTTAAAGACCACTGAAAGCAGCTCTACTGATTCATGATTTGCTAGGTAACCTTCTTGCCCACGACTGAAAATGTGTGACTGTGAACTATTTCCAGGCAGGTGGTGGAGGGCCATTTGAGAAGGATTGGTTAATTATTGCTGTAGGTGGCTAGTTGTCGCAGATTTTTATGACGATAAAAGAAATCCGATGTGGAGCAGGTGATTGGTGAGTCGGTAGTTTTTATACTTGGTTCTCACTTATGACAGTAAGGTTGGGAGAGACATGTGTAAACTGTTGTTTGTGGGCATAAAAGCCTTTTGCAAATTGCCGCTACGAACATTTACGTACTGCTCACTCGGATCGTTGGCAGCCTCTGCATCCGGAATGGTATTTCCACCAGAGGTTTGCGGTTGCGAACTTACCTCTGTGTTTGCTCTGTTGAAGGGCATAAGATTCACTTTCAACATTTGAGCAAGACCACGTTGATAACAAAGCCGACCCTTCTTTAAAACAACTTTGGTAATATCGCACCCTGTCAGAAATGTGTAAAAGGGAGCAATTGTTTTGAATACATTGTTTTCGACTGAACAAATGTATTCCGTTAATACTTGTTTTTCTACATTGCTTACGAGTGCCCTTTTTCAACATTTTGTTTATGCAGCCCCACGACATTTTCTACAGTATTGGTTGACCTCTTAGGGACGATACAACTCGTTAGCCCACTGGGTGGGCATGAACAAGAATACGGATTGATCCGTTACATACCACCTGTCATACATTAGGTGCACCTGCTTTTGGACACAAACTTGACTCAATTTGGCCCACTGGGGTAGGAGAATTGCGTGTCCCAGTTACACTGAGTGGTGTTTGTTGTTAGAAATTTTCATATGTAACTGGTTAGATTTCAGACACGTTGTTGAACTTACCATTTTTTAAACAATGATTTTCAGATAGAAATCCAGAGACAGTTCACTGTAGATTGTTTTATGTCCACAGACCTTCTATGCACTTCCCGTGTTACTATAGCCGAATTAATACTGGTATTATAAGACGAGGGAGCAAGTTCACAATGGCAAATCATGAAGTCAAGGTATGCGAGGTTGGGATGACCAAGATTCAAAAACGCGCTTTCAGATGACGCCACATGAAACAAATCAGAAGAGTATTATCATTTGATCAAATAGTATTTAGTGGTTCATAAGAAACAGCAGATACATCGAAGTGATATGGCGTTATTTTGAGTTGGGACGGACTTACCAGAGGAGAGGTAAACTGAAAGTCATATGTTTCTGGATACAGATGGTCGGGTGTTTTTGATTAATGGCAACAGCCTCAGCTAACCTCAGACCTCGATTCGCTTTTGGACTATAGCTGACGTGAAAGGTCTTGATCATTGCAATTATAGTAGCAATTAAAGTTGAAACTGCTTCAAACTTAAACTAGAAATCAAGACAATGGGGTCCTTTTTCGTTGTGGTCGGTATTTCAGTGCCTTGATCTTCTGCCTCTTTGATCTCTTCGTATGGTCTAGCAGCTGTGTGCTTCGAAACTTTCCTTTGGTATTCTTCTTGATTAAGATTCATTGTGAAGTTGCCTTTATCGGCCTTAGTAACGTGAATCAAACGATCCTTCCTGATGAAACCAAGAGCATTATGTTCTGCATTAGTTGTGTATGAGACGGCTGGCTATCGTCGTTGTGAAAGCTTGCAATTCTTTGTCGTGCTTTATCTGCAACACCTGTGGCCAGCTTGTTTAGTACAGGTTCAATTTTGGTAGTTATATTCATTGGCTCAGGTTTCTTTCGTTGAATGTTGAAACTGAGTCTTTTTTTAAGCAAACTTATCCATACTGAGTGGTCGTGATGAGAGATTCATAATCAAGTTTTCTGAGGGACGCTGTGTTGTTGAATATGGGGCAGAAGAAACGTGATTTAATCTCCAGAAAATCTTGTCAAACTTCCCTTTGTGATGTTCACATGCTTTCGTGGAGAACATTAATTCACGTTGAATAATCAGTTCCATGACAGAGATCAGAATGTCATGAAGTAATACATGATGGGTAAGCCCATCTAAATTGTCACCGCGAAAACGTATACATCTCAGGTGGTAGGTAGTCGAGTGTGCGCGTTGCCTCAAAAATGTACGTGAAGTTGTCGGTGCTAAATGTTTTGAACAAACGCTGTTATCCTGCGGTTTGTTTAACAGAGGATGTGTAAATACCGTATCGTAGACAAACAACTGGAAGAATTCGCTCCATTCTTTCTGAGTACGCTATGCGAACCGTATTTTGGGTAGATAAGAACTACTAGTGATGCATCCCAAAGACGGTTTCTATGGGCGACCAGACAGATTGCGTTTGCGAAAGCAAATACGGTGATTGCAATTCCAGTTACATAGAAAAGACTAGCAGATAACTGGAGGTACGTGGTGCAGAACACAAGAAGCAAACGCCGTTTCTTACTACAGACGCATATCAATTTCGGAAGCTAGAGCAGAATTCGGCCACCGTAATACACGCACTGTCATAGAACCACAACGTAAGTTGTGCTGGGGTTGGAATGATTTACAAGGGTCTGCCTTCTTATGCAGAGCGATGTTTTGCCGAAGCTCTCATCAATTACACATAACATGCTTATGTTAAGCGCAATGATAGCAAACCTCTGTCTGCAGTGTGGAGTAGATGGATAAACAACAACAGATACACACGCGTCTTATCTATATCACTCTTACACCCACTTAACGGGCGAAGGACTAGAATAATCAGCTCAGATGCAGCGCAGATTGACCTGGCAAAGGCAGATTCCACGTGACCTGAAGAAGGCCACCCAAGGTGGTTGAAATGTAAAGTATTACAACTTGCTCATAACACTGTTTTATAATTATTCTCAATCCATGTTAAACACGATTCCTAAACTGTGTGACTTCGTTCGTACTAAACATGCGCCGATATCTTACAACAATCAAAGCTAGCTTGGTAGGTAAACAGTGGGGTCCTTACTCGTTGCGGTCAATATTTAAGTGGCTCTCCTAGTCGGCCGTTCGCAGTGTTGTAGTTGATTTGGCTTCAATCACAGGTCTTCGTCGGATTAAAATTCACAACTCATGTTCAATCATTTATTGGATTACTGATGAGTAGTCGGGGATTTGGTTAATTTCAAATTGAACATCACTCACAATTGATCGCAGCTGTCGCATTCTCATAGACGTTCCAGTCGGTCCGTTTCGAACAGCAGAAGAACTAGACTTGAGTTTCGCTCTCATTACAGCTCGTCGGTAATGCATATCATCGCCACTGTCGGGACTTGAACCACGGACACGCTGTTCATGAGGCACTACTGACGAGCTCTAATGAGAGCGAAACTCGAGTCTAGTGCTTCTGCTGTTCAAAAGGGGCCGACTGGAACGTCTATGGGAATGCGATAGCTGCGATCAATTGTGTGATGTTGATTTTGAAAACATTTTTTACTTGGACATCCATCGTGAGAAGTCAAACGCCAGCTGACTTTTTGTGTTTCCGTATGAATTGAGTTGAACTGCCTTTCCGTATCGTTTGCATCGTTTACATACCAATCCATGACGTCCCCTCTCATCTCTTCTGTCACGAATCCATTGAGTTTTTTGGTTCGCATTACTGAACTGACAGACTAGTCGATGACCAAAATTTGAAAGTAACTTGCGTTTCCGTTGCTCTTGTCAGCAACATGCACGGCTGTTTACAAGCTGAATACAATTCACACTTCATGGCAGCCGTCTCATTCAGTCCGTTATGCAACTTCAAAAGTGGGCACTGAACATGAGTTTCGCTCTTATTCGAGCGCATCGTTAATGCATAACCTCATTTGGGTTGTAATTGAGTAGAAACACTGAGACGCTTTCTTTACTCAACAATCCGCTAATCTTGAACTTTTAGTTTGTGTTAGACCCACTAACATCACTGTACCAAGTGATCAGCGATTAAATACCCAAATGCACATTTGCCTCATGATACTCAAGTGCTGATTGTGTTGATGTTCAACCGGAAGTAAATGCTAATTTTTGTCGCATGGTTCGTGTTGTCTAGAGAAAACTGCAACCAAAGGCAGCATGAGGAACACTCTGCTTTGGGCCGTTTGCCACCAACCCAAATTCGTAACGTTCTATATCATCGACGTTGTCGAGCCGACAGAATCGAGGGCAATTTGTCTGGAATTGGAGGGCCGTTAGATGAGCTTCAATTAGGTAACGAGGACCATGATAACTTTAGGGTATGTACCAATGATTTCTGGCGTGCAACTTTGGGTAGCGCAAAAGAATTCCAATCGTTTTTGCAGCGGCCAGAATGTCATATTTGAATTCTTCAGATTGCTGACTAGGCAAACAGTTAATTGGCTAAAATATCAGTTACGGTTAGACATGATGCCTTGTGTCTAACATTTGCGTCAGAATTGTGCTCGACATTCGCTGCACTTCACCATAAATCATCTACATGGACTTGACGCATCGTATGACACACACGCCTGATTAACGAGCTCTGCTATGTCAACACATTTATTATGAAACTTCTTCGGTTGTACTGCATCACAACCTTAGTAATATTTCTATACCACGTACGAATCAATTGTTGTTATGACACTCTTCCTTCTCTTAAAACACTCAATAAATTAACTTAACTGATGACTGCACCGTGCTGCTAGTTTGTAACATGTTCATACTAATATTGAGCACAATAGTTCACGTCGAACAGATCAGTGCAGCTAACACGTTTCCTTGATGTTACAACATTCAGCAAGCTGCTTTTCACTTTGCCGAATAATCTATACTGAGCGACTATCGCTTAGTTCAATATCACCCATATCTGATCACAGTCTCCGCGTTCAGATGAGCCTTCGGGCTGATAGACTGCAAAACTTGAAATAACATAAATCCCCAAATTCCGCTACTAACTTGAATCATGCCCATGGGGTTCACTGAAGATGGTAACTTCAAACTAACTGAATGGTTATCAAATGGACAGAACAAAGCTATTCTGTTCAGTCTTCCTTTGAAATGATCGGGTTAGCTGAACATTTTTCACAAAAGATTGTATTTCAACTTTTGGATTTGACTTTTTGCTGGTGCCTATTCTGAGGCTATTGACATTGTGGTTAACAAGCTAATTTCGCAAACATGAGGATCAAAGTGAAAACTTTGCTCCCGACAGAGATATGTGCTACTGATTGGCTCTAATAAGAGGGGAACTCAAGTCTAGTGTTTGCTTTCGAAGTGAGATAGCTGGTACTCTTGTTTAACTGCGAATACTGTTACCATGTGCGGGTGGTTTTCAATTCGAAATAACATAAATTCTTCAAATTCTACCACTGATTATCACACATTCGCTAATGTTTGAGGTGTTTTATACAAAAGGCGAATTCAAGCTAGTAGTATTTCTCCTGACCCGTTTTGTTTTTCCAAGCTGGTTGGTTAGCGTACAAACCAGCTAGCACCATAACACTTTACTCTGTATGGAGGTGACACAGGAAATTTCATGTGATGGCATCAACTGTTGTAATGACATTTTGCAAAATAACCGCCAAATTATTTTAGACCATTCTTAAATTGCTCTGTAAATTCCATAAATTGTTGCTAACTTTGAAAATCGATTCATTTGACCTGCTCAGCGAAGGGTTAGCCAAGAGTGTTTAAGCCGTTTTTCCTTGCAATATCTGTAATCATTACAGAGAGGAGAGACCATGTATATGACTGTTATACTTGCTTGTCCAGTGAATGAATGTGGGTCGTATAGCTAGGTTGTCAGCCGTCCGGACACACTGCATGGCTGAGTAAATCTTTACTGAGACAGTCTAACACGATGATAAACCAGACTCAAAATCACCAATGGTGTGCTATTATTTTATAATCTCTACTTCGGTTAGAAGGAAATAAACCATTTATATTAGAGCATTTATTTTTAGGTATTTTTAAGCTGCGCAAAAATAAATTTAAAAATCAATTTTTGCTCAATGTTCAATGTGGTTACCTTAAAAGATCTGAACATTTTATATCGGTTATTAGTAAGATAAATAAATAACTTTATTGTGCATAGGCGGGTAAAGCCACAGTATGCATAAGTAATTTTATAATCAAATTCTAAAAGTGACGAACTTTAAAATTCCGAGTTCCAGGCTATACGTTGTGAAAAAAAACCATTCTAATAAGTCAAATTCTCATAAATTTGAAAGTGAAAAATGACTCTTATAAAATCTAATCTAAACCTTAGGATAAAGATGATATTTGTAAACTGTGGAAATGTTACATCATATTCGTGCACCAAAATTTAATCATTAGGTGAATTATATACAAATGTGTTATCGGTTGAAGCAGCTAAAAACATCGTTAATTTCAATTATGCCAGCTATTTGTTTCTCCTTATGATCATCAACACACCTGAAAGCATAGTTTACTAACAGTAGTAATACCATCAGAAAACAGACACAAATAAACCGCAGTATGATCCTATATAAACTTAGCCCTTATGCCGCATTCGCCGTCTATAACTCTTTTACATATTTTGGTTTGTTTTTTACACTCGCCCTTCAATTTCATACTTTCAATGGGCTATATTCTGTGTACTGGGTCATTTGGTAAAACAAAATACAAGAACAGTCCTTGGAAGATTTCTTTTATCAAAAGCTGATGCAACGAGAACTAAAAGATTTCGGTCAATATAAAATAAACAGCATTTAGTTACTTAAGGCTTTGGCAGTCCCATATACGTTTTTGCCAACCCTTTCAGGATGCTGCGATCGGAAAGCATGATTGAACTTGCTTGAGCAAATGAACAACAAACTCAACTGTCTTAGGTGATTTTTTTTTTATTTAAGAGTGTGTGTAAGAATTCGAAACCTTAGAATATAAATTGATCGGTGCGAATTAGTATATGAGAAAGAAGGCCCTCCTTTGGACGACCTACGGTTAGGACATTTTCACGGGAGCTGTTAATCACCTAGTTACTAGCCACCTGTGCATCAACCACCAGATTAATAGTTTAATATTTTTTGATCAACTAAGTTACATCTAATGCTGAGTGAAAGTTCTCGAATGGTACAAACGTACGTGTTTTCGTAGGCGAATTGAGTCGCAGTTGGTGTATAACGGGGTAAAACGATGGAGCGTGTGAACAAAGAATCTGGAAACCGCGCGTATTTCACAATGAAAATAATTACACAAAAAAACCAGAGTCTAAATGTTTTGCATTGTTGGACTGAATAGTTGTTTCTAAAAATGTGTCATAAAATAGCATTTCATCATTCTCGGGTTAGTCAACTGTGAGAATCCTACGTTTCCTGTGAAACAGAATACGCACAGTGCGAGTCCGCCTTTGCTGAAGATAATAGCAAAATCGTAAACAGATGAACATTCCTCCTGGCGTCTGTTTATACACAAAAGAGTCAGTTGTATTGCAGTTTAACATAACATCACCCAATTCCACATTGTAATCACTCTCACTTTCTACTGCGATTATGAGCATCTTATACAAAGTGATCGGCTTTTCATGTTAATGCTTTCGTTAGGTTTCCGAAATGCAGATATAAACCTCCCGTACGACTAATAGATAAAACGCTGTCTGATAAACAATCCCTTAAGCCTACTTGACAAGATAACCCACACGGATGCTAGATAGCACGGATCCCACTGGTTCAGCTATTCCAGCTCTTTCGACGTCAAATAAACCGTACGCTGCGCGTGTATATATGAATTAGTTCACATAGTTTGTCAGAATGCACTTAGACTTCCTGATTCTCAAAAGATAATAATAGCCACAACTGACACTAGACAATTCATTGGTGGGAACTGTGAAACCCAATTTCACATTTCATGTTACACTACTCACATGTTTACAGTAGTATACCATTATCTTCTAATTTAACGTGACTCGTCTGTTTGCAACGCTTGTGCTTACTCCCAACTGTTTGATGTCAACATTTAATTCTTTTCCATAAACTCGAGATCGGCCATAAACAAGTTAACTGTATCCAAATTTATTATTTATATTCTGATTCCTACCACAGTGTACCACATTTGTTTATATGTATAACAGTAACGCACTACACATTTTACCACTGGAATTAACTGGACGGTTTGCCGCGTTTCCTCTGCACTGTTATATGCGTTTGTAAGCTTGGTCGTAAGTTACTGTAAATTTAAATTGTTTATTAATTGTATTTGTAAAACCGCGTTCGATAACAGTATATATATTTGAGTATAGTCTTCTGCCCTATGCCCATTTTAAGATATATATATATCCAGCCCAGACCGTGCGTAAGACTAGGCTACCTGAACGCATAATTCGAATCTTCTGGCGATTTAACAGAAACCATGAGGAGAAACTGTATTGTTCACGAACTGATTTGCGTCCTAAAGTCCAGTACAAAAAAATGTTTGAACAGAACACCTTGGTTGTCGGTTCTAGACGGATTGTAATAATGTTGGTTCACAAACAATACACACGTAAATTGAGACAACAGATGACAATTTTACCTGTAAATTTTATGGCATATCTTAATGCACAGTCTCAGAATTTACATCGCGAATCGGAGTTATAATGGAGTTGTTTCATTTGGTACTCTCGGTTTACACATGCGAGCCGTAGTAAGTGAACAGGACTGACGAATCAGAATGCGTTGGTACTGATGTGATAAATCACAGACTCTGATATTATGCCAGTAAGCTACGTCAGTACTGGAGGTTTCTGATAAGCCAGTATGATTGTAAGAACATTCAAAATGCATTCCACCATGAACAGTATCAGTCGTTTTCTGCGAAACGCAAATATTTAGAACTACCTATAGCGTCACATTTTTGCCTCCCTGTATCGTGTACATTTGAAATAATAATGACATATCAGTCCATGATTTCCTTTCTTATCCCTTCTGTTACAAATTCGTTGAGTTGCTTTTGCTTCGCACTACTGAGTTGCCTATTCAATAACCAATTTCATATATTAATTGCATCGTAATGTAATGGGGAAACGATCGTTGAGTTTTGGCTGGATATCATACAACTATCCAGTTAAGTAAGTACCGTAAACAAAAAAAGGGGAAATTGATATATTGAACAGTTGCAGAACGCGAATAGGAAAAGAATGAATGTTATAACATAACCACCGACCCATCAGTAATTGTTTTGCGCCCGTTATAAAGATATCTTTGGTAATGTTGGAGAAATAAACGTCAATAAATTCGTGAATATATAACAGGCGTAAACAATCTCGATGCTACTGAATGGCAGAGCGATCTGCAGTTGCTGTGATGCTACCATGAATGAGTATACTTCGGTTATCCTAAACAAACTTACCAAGTATAATCCCATCGACATAATTGTATGTAGAAGCAGCATAGTTTACCTGAATGAATTTCATATATAAGTTAGATAACAACATGGTAAGAAGAGCAAGGTAATTTGCCGCCACTAGTTATGGGCATTTTTATGAAACTAAGTGAAACAATATTCCATTCACTCAGTATCCCGTACGGAGATAGCCATGTAATAGGAATTGGAAATTTGTAAAGTATTTTTGTAAGCATGTGGACGGATGTTGAACAATTCCGCTTTACTTGATGTTTTTATGGAATTGTCCGTGCGTTGGTTTATAATAAATTCGCTGATTAAACACCATATGAATATCATCGATGTAAGCTTATTTTATTACTGCATGCAAAATTTCGGTTTGTAGAAAACACATTTGGGACTTCAGCGTTCTGAGTGAATCGCGACGGTGAGATGGCCAAGTAGATGCTGGAGCGGCGGAACATAATTGGAATGATTATATTCCTCTTAATAACCGGCTACTCGATTGAATTTACTAAAACTATTTAGTATAGTGGTTTTTAATTGTCCTTTGTCCTTTGTCAAGATAAAGTAATACACCATATCCCCCAAATGACCATCCAGTCTATCCCCTGGGATTGCACTACCGTCCGTTTCAGACTAGTTTCCTTGGATAGAAGAGTATCGTATCGAACCGCTTGTTACTGTACCCGTTTTTACTTCAAACTGCGTGCACCCAGAACAATACACAATAGATCATGGATACTATGCATACAAGATAAAATCACACAAACCATACCCTATAGTTAAGCATACGTGAGCAAAGAGACAGAAAACATTCCCACTTGGCCACATTTTCATTATGAACACCTTAAACAGCGCTGTTCAAAGTTTAGCCAGAACCACTAAATCAACAGTTCAACAGATTGGGATGAAATGTATAAGCTTGCTGAAACACGGGTCAGTCCCTCAGGAATTAAATACCATATGATTAAATGAATTCATTCGAAACCTCTTGTGTCATTGAGCGGATAGCAATAACTGTCTCCAATTGTATCCGCTAGCCGCAAACTTACTAATATGAGCTTTGGTTAACGATTGGAGTATGCAGTTGAATTTTTCCACCCTACAACAAGAGTTATCATACTGTATACTTCCATCTGTCAACGACAGCATGGTTATGCCCGTTTTTCCATTTACCGTTTAACCTCTCACCTGTTAGTTTTATGGTGGGCACAAGGTGAATACCACGTGAACACAAGACGGTTGTCTGAAAAAAATGCTACAGTGACTTTTCAATAGCTTGAAAGTCTAATCCAGTAAGACTTCAAAACTTTCGCAAAGTATACCAAAGAGATAAACTATTTTCAGCAAATTTGACAACACGTGACTATGTAAATCACATCGTGAAAACCACAACCCCTTAGCTCAATTACTTCCACACCACTTGAACTTGATGAGGCATGCAGTTGTCTCTTAACCGGCACACGTCACGTGACAGGCGCAGATGTCATTTTCACACGCCTCAATTGATCCCCACACTTTTCATTAGACCATAATTCTTCTGTAGGTGTTACGTCTGATGGCATCTCTGACTTGTACAGTTTTCATCCATCAAATGTAAATATAAAAGCTTCAGATAAGTGGACAAATTTCGGCCAGCAACAACAACTTTTGTTCTCTGGTAAGTATCGCTCAAAAATTTAAAAAAGAAATAAGGTGGAAGTTGATTGCCTGCGTAAAGTGGTGCATTACTAATTACAGATGAACATGATAACATGATGGAGGGAGTAAGTGATCACCTCAGTAATTACAACAACAACTTCATTCAGAATAGCAGGCAAAATATTTTGAAAAGCGCTCTATCTATTTGTCGTTTTCATTTACAACGGACAGTCTTGGATCATCAGAATAGAGTCAGCAGTCAAGTATAGACAAGCATGTCAGTGATCCCGTTGCCGTGCTTTGGTACAAAATGCTGATGGACATGACATTTTCATTCATCTAAACGGTT
Source organism: Paragonimus heterotremus (assembly GCA_013368495.1). Lineage (NCBI taxonomy): Eukaryota > Metazoa > Platyhelminthes > Trematoda > Plagiorchiida > Troglotrematidae > Paragonimus > Paragonimus heterotremus. The sequence continues at coordinate 100,154 of LUCH01000204.1, read as the reverse complement.
GAGGCTCCAAAATTATAGCATAGGTGCGCGTTGATTCACGGTCTTGGAGCATCTCTAAACGTCTTTGATTTCAAATAATGCTGTTCAGCCTGGCTGCTAATAAGAAGGCTTGCTCTACCTTATGACGAATTGTACCACCCTCATTAAATTGTTGCCGGTGCCTTTGATTATGTTTGTAACATACAATAAGGGTGTTCATTGTGCAGTTGCCCAACATTCTAGTAGGTGAGTTTTTCTAAACATAGTGACACTTGGATACAACCTAATTTCGAAGTAATACCAAGAGAGTAGTTTTGTTAACAAGGACTCTTGTAAGCGTATCATTTACACAAAATGGCCATTTGAAGCGTTCAGTAGATAAACTGATGCAACTGTAGAGTTCAAGAGGTCAACCACACTTATAAGAAAAGAAAACGATGATCATCCGCTTATCATTCAAGAGCGATGTGATAATGGAAAATATCAAACGTAGACTAGAGATTGCCGTTAACAAAACGTTTTACGTCGTATACCAACGTGCCCACTTTAATTCCAGTTCGGTTTTGTGCCTACAACCAAGTGATAAAAATGACCACTTCTTCAGCATCATTCTTCAAAAACCTGATTCACTACTCCTGTGGAACTGGTTATTTTGGCCAATTGATCAGGCTCTTGTTGGATTGACCTAACCGGATTCAACGGAGAAATATCACAGAACTAATACTGGTTACTAGTGGGAGATTCATCTGATGTAATTTGGAAGACGCTCATAACCGATCTAGAGTACTGCATTCTTATGCACATTTTATCTGGCTTATGTTGTAACGAGGAACTCCTATTTGAAGTGGACAGAGCAAAACATTTATGGGGGTAGGAAACCTGCTACAATCTACCGGTAATGTTCAATTTCTATGGTAACATAATATTGAACAACAAATTTTACCCGAGTTAATAATATCCAGAAGCGAATACGCATGCAGGAGATTAAATACCCTTGACAACGCCAGTTCTGCTTTTTCCCACTCAGTCCCGATGTGGTCAGTGGGTGTTAACTGACTGTGAATATTCATACATTCCAGCAGTTCCACAATTGAATGGGTGGGCTGTACGGGTTGTATGATGGCAACATTGATGCCTATCCCTCATTAGGAATGCAGTCGGAAACTTCCTAAATTAGTACTTCGAATACATAATCGAAACAGTGCACATCAAACAGAATACAGGACACTGCATTATGGTCGTCTGCGATTGTTTCATAAAACAGTACCGTTATTCTCCTATGAAACACACGGAGGACTATGATCAAAAAAGGATATCGGTCACAAAAGAAACATTACTTTCTCGTCAGCTCAATAAACGGGCCGGGATCGGATGAGTGGAGCAATCGGGGAGCACACTGTGGCTAGTTCAAGCGTTGTTACTTGGTACACCATTACCAACAAGCACTTATCCTCCTCAAATCGCATTACGTGATTCACTCGCGGAATCTTAAAATTTTCCAAAGAAAGCCGACCACGTAAACGCGTCCAAAACCGAAAAACACACGAAACGGTGTCATTTCATCATACCGGTACTGAGTTGCTTTGTTAACTTATCTTAATCCAACTGTGTTACATGTCAGACTGTTTCCTCATTGAAGCTGCTGCGAATCAGTAGCACTCTTGAAGTAGGGAACGGATTAAAAAGTACCTTCAACTGGATGCGGGAAACATTCTATAACCGTGAACTACAGCTATGTGTATTTGATATTTTACTAATGCGGCAACCTTGAACTTCACTATATTCATAATACAAGTCATGAGTGTGATTAGACGGAAAAGATTGTTACCGGTAGATATAACATCAGTCTAGAAGGGCTAGACTATGTGAAACCCAGATCAGGACTCAGAATCTGGGATGGTGAATCCAACCCAACTCTCCCAGTGTGAGAATATTTCATCAAGCATGTCATGCTCATTGGCGTAGAGAGTCTGTCGGTCAGGATCTGTGTTCTAGCCAAGTGTTATAGTTTTCGGTTGGATTCAAAAGATAAAACAGTACAAATGTCGCACCCAAAAGATTTTTTTTACCGAGAAACATTCAGATATGAGTGTACGTGGTTGTGCTAACCAGCAATCAATCCAGATAAGGAATGAGCATTAGAATTAGGAATGAGTTTTCGTTGAGTTACGGATTATTCAGCCAACGTCAGTACATGGCAGGTTAAACCATTTGAGTACATGTTCGACATGTACGCCAACGTTACTACAGAAAAGCTTTTTAAGTGTAATCATGGTAAACAATTTTATCTGAATCAATCCAACAAGTATTCTGACTATCATTTTGCAACGAAAGCTTTCTGACAAGAGATGAACAGATTTTTCGATCATTTATCCTTTTTTGCAACTGTCAGCCTTTGCCTATCAAGTTTAATGCACGAAAGCCGCAATAACAGTAACTGATCGGTAATAATACGGGCTAACCGAATACCAAAATCAAAGCAGTCAAAAGCTGACCACATTATTTTCTGTTGAACTTAATTTAAAATGTAGAGCAGCATTTTCTCTAAGCAAATTTCAATAGGACAATCAAAAACATGAATGCGCACGATTTATGACCTGGCTAGTTTGTTTGCGTATTATCAAGTGTGAGGGACTATCTCTAAAACGGATTTTTTTCTCCAATACGTGGACTACTCGTTAGTTGTGACTGATAGTAAAGAACCTGTCATGGAAGTTTTGACTCTACTCAACGCAATGAATATCAACATTACAGTAGTATTTGAACACGGATATAGTGATTCTCTTCCGTTCTCGGATACCCGCCTTAATCGAAGGACTAATGGTTCGATGCAACACTCACTTTTGTCGCAAATCCACTTGGAATGGTTAAGACTTGCACTTTAACAGCTTCGTGCCAAGGCATTATAAAACAAACCCTATCAAAATCATATTCAATAGAGCCAGAAAGATTTGCACTCAGGACACAATCCAGAGTGAACTGCAGCTAAGTAATCCGATTCACTTGAACAACGGGTACACACAATCACTTATCTCCAAGTTTTCCAACGAAAAGCCACATAAGTGAACGGCGATGGTAATGCCAAAGATGAAAGCCTTTCTGCAATTGGAAGCAAAATGGTGCTTTGGTGAACAATGTTTTCAGTTATTCATCACGGAACCAATTACATAACATTTTATATTGTCAAAGTTGTCAACCGAGCAAGATTAAAAGCAATTAGTTACATAATTACGTCACGCGGTTGTAAATTAGAGGGCACTTAGGTGACAAAATTGATCTCCGGAGGCATCGAGTCTACAAAAGCCGTTCAAAGGGTATGATGTCAGTACGTCGCCAAAACACTGACTGAAGGCCGCTGTATTACTGGTGTGTAATGTCGTAGAGGTCCTGATAACTCACACCGCAAAACGAATGTCAACTCCACCTCTAAACTCTCAGATACCTCCCTTCGTCAGATCCCATGTTATTTACTGATTTTCACGTAGCCGTCTGATAGTTATATTGGCATGTCGGAACGACAGCTGAAGTTTCGGATCTCGGAAAACATCCTAACGTGGTTGAAGTAACATGTGGCAGAGATGCAAACTGATAACCATGTGTGCACCGAGCAACCGCCAAATAGACTGTCGGCATCAGCGATCGTTCGTCATCTCCTGGAGAGCCATTACCACGTGGATCCCAAGAAGGCAACTGAAAATACCTAGTTGTTGAGATATACTGAGACAACTGTTCTGAGATGTTTTTGTCCACCTCTGTGTGTGCAGAAAGACTCTTTTGTTAGTTTATCGCCCCATGAGAATGATGTTATTGACTGATATGCGAATGGATCGGCCGTACATTTCCCGGATTTGTTCAGTTACACACTTGACCACTGTTTTCCACTTCATAACCTCCTGGTCTGTATTACGCACTTGGTAATATACAGAGTAATTTGCCAGGCAATATATCGTGCGCATTTAATTTTTTGACCGGTCTATTAATCCAACAAGCTCCAAATGTGATATGTGAAGTTTAACAAGGTTTGCTTCAAGACTGTTTACACAATCTATACAAACGAAAATGGGAATAGCACCCTCACAATGTCGTGTAAACGTGTAGGTGAGTTGAATCAGTAATGTACTGTTGAATGCCATTCAATCGAATAAAAAGTTAGGTGAAGTGCAAATTAAAGACTTACTTTAAAACGTGGGTTGCCATGAGGGTTCATTGTGGATGGATTAGATTTCCACCTTCAAACTATAGTGATCTGAATCCGTTAGAGATAACGCGAGTGAATATGCTAAGCGTAAAATATGGAACACTTTCCGTGGAAGCTACAACAGAGGAACGTTCCTTGGACGATAAAGCATCACGGCATGTTGACGAGTTTGGTGAAAAATAAGAGAAACCAACCAGAGTCATTCGCCAGGTCTCGACGCTTTGCAATCGATTATAAGCATTACCGGTTAATGTATTCATGGGTTACTGTTCAGATCAAATCTGTGCGATAGTGTTGTATAACATACTTTTGCACACTGTTCCTGAAACGCTTACGTCAGTTGATTCGGTCCGGGGTAGACAAAATTTGAAGTATCACACTACAACCTTAAAGATCAGCGCAGTGTTTAAGTAGCTGTTTCAGTGCGCACAACCACAGTTTTGTGTCCCTCCTGAATAATTTATTCCACCGGTAGTAAAACTGTGTACATTTTCAACACTAGACAGTAAGGAGAATAAAGCATTTCCCGAAAAATTTCAAAAGTTCCGTGTCAGTGCAGTGAGTCTCATCGGAAGTCCAATTCGGTCAGCAACCATCCTCAGAATGTGTGTACTCAATCAGATCATCAGTAGTTGATTAGTTATAACCCAACTCAGCAGACCGTACTGCAACCTATTCAAATACTAAGCAGCTATTCGAGGTAGACTGTAAAGTGGGTATTAACGATGCATTCAGTGTTCTGTTCCGTACCAGATATAGATGCATCCTGTTGTTTGCTACTACTTTATCCCACAGGCTGACATGTACATCACTTTTCGGCTATTATCAGTACACGTGCACGTTCCATCTGTCTTGGTAGGCCTACACGTTGCGGAACTCATAGCCTCCACCTGTGTGTACGCAGGTATCACAGTCATAGAGTTTTAGTTCCAGGGGTTTGTGTTTCCATTACAATTGAGGTAAACTTCCGAATAGACTTACATTTCGTGGCGTATGGATGAGTATTCCACCGTAAGAACTTGCTTTCGAAAATTCCATGGAAAATCTTGAACAAAATGTATTGTTTCCATGAAGTACATCAGTGCAGCTGAACGCTTCATAAACACACTGCAAGCAACCTTGACGTAAGTTCGTTAACCGTTATCAGACACTATCACTGAGAATCTGTGCCACTGAAGTGTGCGAGAACTAAGTTACGGCAAATTCGTCAAAATTTAAGTAGATTCAAGTTAGTAGTTTATAGTAGCGACATGTACGTGTTATCTATCAAGCATATAGCCGGTTTTTCAGCAGCACCTTGAAAATATGCATGGATAATTTATTAAGCTGGGTTGAACGATCTTAGTCTCAAACACCTCAAACGGTTATTTCAAATTATATTCGTAAGGTGTTTGAGATAATTTCTTGCTTGTATGGAGACAGTTCTTTTTAACTATAGCTCTTTTTCAGACTGACCTGTATGCACACTTATTAATACACCCGGTTTCAGTCGTCTGAACGGCACTTAAACGAGCCATACTCACTCCGAATTACAATTGGGCTATAACCATTTCAGAAATTTAATTTGTCAGCATAGAGAACAGAAACGATCAAAATACTATCCAAATGATATTTGATTTTAAGTAGAAATAATGATTTCACACCTTCTGTTGAAGGTCATCTGTGTGAATCGGAGGCAGAACTGAGAGATAAGATGCAGCCATGAATTTAAACGTTTTGCTATCATAAAAGGGAATAATCCGGCAGAGAGTCACGCAGTGAATATTTTTGATTTTCAGTTAGGTTTGGTGACCCTTGTGGGACACGGTAGATGCCTAGGTGAAATTAGACCAATAGAATTCAAGACAAGACCCTTGTCCTTAGCACGTGCAAGACTATCCGCGATGAAATGCATGTTCCCTACTCATGACCACTTAAGAAGGAAGTCATGCTTCGTAAACGATAAAAATGGGTTTGAGGGTAACTCTGTTTAGCAAACCCTCCTTTATTTTCCACGAGATAAAAGTAAGGCCAATTAACAGATAACTTGCAGGATAGTGTCATTCACCCGCATTGAAAATAGGCCTGACCGTTGTTTACATTCGTGCTTTATGGAGACTATCAGGTTTCGATATCGGTTTACACAGCCTATGCGGGGGATCGGATTTAAGCCTATTACTAATTACTGTGCTTTGGGTCATTGTTTGTCTTGGCAGCATTCCACGATGTCGCAGAGCAGTAAATAAATACAGATGCAGAACAGAAAGAGAACCGAAAACCAGACACTGCTTAGTTTCATGAAATAAAAGTCAGCAAGACTTGCCGTTAACTGTGATGTCAGATTGTGTTTCCAATCAGCGTTGTGGTTAGCCGTGAACTACACAAACAGATAACCAGCACCTAGCAATCTAGATCATCAGAATGGTCAAGGCCTTCATAGTCCATAACCACATCACCACTAGGCTTCTCTTGTTTTTCCCAGTCATCAGCAGCCACACTTAATAATGGGTGGGGCGGCCAACGCTCCATCAGCATACATGTTATATGACACAACCAGAAAAGATTGTGCATTTTCACTATTTCAAATGTAGATTGTGTATCTACACATTTTTCAAGTGCGCGCAAACGGATTGCCTTTTTGCTGACGAAGTCAGCCCATACAATGTCGAGTAACCGACTGGGACAACGCTGATGAAATACGGAGAGTATGTATGTATCTTCCGCATGAATAAATCGCACCTCTGATCAATAAAGCAATATTGAGAGCACATGCATTGTTTGACTGGATTTATATTTGACGCTCCAAGTGAATAAGGTTCGTGAGCGCACTACGTGCTTACAGTGTCCTCGTAGATGCCTCGCCGGTTGAAGAGGCGATATTACTCAGGTTGGTGAAAACATCAACATATTTCAGCGGCCTATTAACGTTACAAAGAATAAGACTGCCGTTACTCAAACTTTGTGACAAACCCCTACAATTCGAAGGCGCTGAATTCGTACAATGCAGACCAGACATTTCATTCAACTAATTCACGTGCTGTCTGTGGGAGAACTGAAAAAATATACACATATCCAAGATCAGTCAGTTTACTACCCTCTAGAAAGTGCACTCCGAGATCCTCGAAATCTCCTGGCGCTGCTCTGATAATATCACTTATCGCAAACATGAAGAAGAAGGTGCATATCGGACGCCACTATCAAAAGCTACGCTTCACGTAGCTGTCCACAAATGTGCTGTCTACACTCAGTGTGAGCATATAACGACTTAAACAAACTGATAGACTTCGCTGGGACTCCTCAGCGAGGGTGGCAGCTTCGTTATGGCAACCGGATAGAAAAAGACGGCATTTGGGTGCAAAACGTTCGCGATAACTAGTTGAGAAGAGAAGTGTCAATGTCTCACCGTCTGTTGCAAAGTGAATATTTGATCGATTAGAGCAAGAACCTCATTCTCTTCCCTTACCTGGTTCTCTCTGTCCTGTAGTAGCCGTGAGACGGAGACTAACCTATCTGTGGTTGCCACATGATGCCCTAGCTCCCACTATGGAAATGGAAATATATATGCCTCCACCTTGAAGTACCTCTTCAGTCTCCGATATGGTACATAAGAGTGAGGTCAGTTCGAACAACAACCTATTACCGTCGTCTTTGAAAACAGCTGAGGAAAGAAGGTCCTGGCCTGGAGCTATATTTTGTTTTCAGTTCTAAAATAATTTTGTTTCCCGACTTAGGATCATCTGGAATGGCCTAGCTAACCACACAATCTCATTCATAGATGAATGAGCTGGATCTGGTCGGCTGAACTGTTCATCAGTGTTTATCCCGTCTGTCAAATTGCTGCGACAAAGTGCAAATTCGTGAACCATTCATTCTGTTTGTAGTCTCAGTAACACCTAGTCGACGGCCAGTGCGAGCACGAATCAAGAACATCAGCACCAGGCTGTTTCTTAGTGAAAATGTCTTCTCTGTCTCCTACGCTTGCTCAGAGGAAACAGCCACACGGTTCTTGCGTAAATTCTTTGTACGTTTGCGTTTCAGTTCACGACAGTCTTCTTCGTATTCGGAGTCGTGGGTTATAGGAAATCCATTTATGCAATATCTGTGGCCCTAATTTGAAATATACTTATTATGAAGCTGTTCGCCCAACTGTTAAAATTGATGCTGAAGCTTGTTTAGGTTAGTCTACTCCGGTGACCCGGGCGGTTCAACTGTCGGTGTTGGATGACTGGCGTTTTGTATACGGTCGTCTCTCATTGTCCAGCTGGTTTCCTTCATGTCTGTGAGTAAATGGTCTTTGAGTAAAGAACAAAACAAAGTGGGCACGAACAACGGCTTGATCTGAGTCAAGCCGATTACTCCAGAATAAACGACAATCTGTTATAGCTTGGCTACAGTTAATGACGATCTGATCGAATTAACACTTCCGTGACTTTCAGCCATATGAACACGGGCTGAAACCTAAGGCATCCGAATATAGTTAGTTTGTATTTTTCACTATTCAAAGTAATGTACTAATCTGAAAATTTCTGAAGTAAGTGGAAATCTAGTGACACTTTAAAACGTTCCCTAGGAGACCAACATGCAAGAAAGGAACTGTTGCCTGAGGATGGTCCAAGATCGGATATTGTACGGCTTCTTGTTGTGATCCCTTCGATTGGTATCAACTACTGAGGTGAGGAATTGTTACGCTAGTCATATGCTAAAAAGAAATGTGTCAGAGGTAGGTCACCTTGGGGTCTTTAAAAACTCTAGTGGATTCGATGAATTTCAAGTCGAGACTATTAGGAGAATTGCCTCAAGCCAGTGACCATTTTGGTGGCTACCCGCTGGACACGTTCATTGGCGATTATTTCTTTCATCAAACCAGTATAACTGACCTGGTTGGCGTACTGTTATGACTGGTTGTACGGCCTACGAGGACGTGAACCGAAACGGAATGACGATCAGTGAAACGGCGGATGATAGCATGACGAATAACGGTAATGAAAAAGGGAGTACGGAGTGTACGCTGTCAGTCAGTTTCTTCCCATCCAACCCATCCACCCGAGGCTACCGCATAAACACAGAGAAAAAGACTGGCCTTCAAACAGAGCTTCTTTATGCCACACAGCCCGAAGACAACATGATCAGAAGCCCGTTCGTATTCATGGGGTTTAGGACTAGCAACAAGCAAGGTCAAAGAGAATGGGCCGGACAAAAGTCTAGACAGTACAGTCTAGGCGTGTAGAAGGGATGACAACAGCAGATGTCACGACGGCTTAGGTCGATTGTGAAGACCGGAGCAGAGCACGACCATGGCAAAGGTAAAGGTCACTCACAAGTGAACTCAGACTACTTGTCACTCAGTTTTCGTGGAACTGGCAACTTCCCTGGCACATCATCAAATGGTGTAGAAAACGTGTCAGGCTATGCGAAAAAAGGCTACTTTAATCATCCCAAGAGTTCCGAAGCCTTTTTTAGCGGCCATCTGGTGAGGATAGGAAAACGAGGAACTATACGACAGTCAAAAATCCAGTTCTTTGCAAGCCAACATTCCAGATATTTATTGCGCTCTGTGCACCATAACTCACAAAAGTGTCCTGTAGTCTACTCCAAATGGCATGTTCACAGTTGCTGTCGTTTGCGTGAAAGCTCCGATCACCTGACCAACACTTACTGCTGTCAAGGTCAGTCTACAATGTGCTAAGGTCACAAGCATTCCAGATACCTAATGCGTTAGCACAAAGCAAAGAGTCACTGGAAATGAAGGGGGAAAGTCAGTAATATGTATAACAAATAAAGTTGGTTCAAGCAGCAGAGAATGAGGATCTCATCTGGTTCTTACTACACTAGTTCTGTTACCAAGGGTAAGCGTTATCCAAACCAGACTGGTTGTTTGGAAGTCATAGGCATCTAGTTTATATTACAAGAGGGCTATGTGCGACATGACTGAAGACTGACGAAATCAAAGAAAATAACTTGTAAGATGAGGCCATTGTCCTTGACCTTTGCCAGGCTACCCACGACGACTACCATACTGGTCACGCACAACCTATCGGGAAGAAAGCTATGCTCAGTAAAAGACAAAACGCTATTTGAGGGAACGTGCTTGTGAATAGCTCGTTGCAACAAATGTCCCATTATTTTGCTCGGGATGCTAGTAAAGCCGGTCGACCGATAACTACCTGGAGAACATTAGTCGTTTGCCTTCAACACGTGTGGCTGTGGCCTATTTGCTTGCCTGTAGAAGTATGCCGGTCCAAATTATCTCACTAAACGTTTTATGGAAGAGCTCCATCAGACCGAAACTTGCTACCTTAAAAATGCTAGGATAGATCGTGCTCGATTCCACTCTACTATAAGGATTGATCTTGAATAAGGTATTCTGAACATCCTGCATGGGGGATCCAGCATGGCTGACGTTGGAAATTTTATCGATAGATAGTCGGATGCCAGTTCAGGGGACCACAATAAAGATCACCGAATATCACTATATGAAGGCGTTGACAGTCACTAAGGAGTTCGCGGAGGTTTCCTACCGGGATAACTCCAGAGCAAATGCTGAGGGTTTAGCTTTCTCTCTGGCAGCTCATGTGTTTGGACAAAAGTTCTTATTTTCTTTAGTTACCAGTAAGATATTTTCTGTAACTTCTGGGCGCGCCGACGAACTCCCCGTGTGCATCTGTTTTGTGTACTGAGGGAAGGTTCTAGATTTGCCTTTTTTCAGTTACTTTCTGTTCCGATAATAAGGAACGTACGTTAAGAAGGCGGGATGTGTTTGGCGAAAGTAGTAAACGAGAGAAGGACTTCCGTACTTTGCGAGAGAAAAGATATATCATCAGGTCGTGAACGGAAATTTTAGGAAAGTGTTAAGTAAAGTCCAGTGTTTCCAGTTCGAGGCTGAGTGTACTGAAGAAGCAGATTAGTGCGTTCTAGTTTTGCCTTCGGGAAGTTTCCAACTGGAATCTTCATTAGGGCTTTTTTGAAGCAGTGAGAGATAAAAGCAAGACTTGTAGTGAACAGTTTTTATGTCACATAAGTGAGTAAATAGCTACTATACCCACCAACTATTTCATTCACGACAACCAGATCAATCCATCAGTGTGCCTATTTTGGACGGTGTCTTATAAATAGACTGACATGGTGTTTACAGGCTTTCTGACGGGTCATCGTTACCATGGATTTCAAAATCTGGAACGAATATCTTTAGGGAGTGTAGATACCCCACTGAGTTTAAGTGCGTTGAAATCACCCACAAGAAGATGGGAGAAAAGCATTGTAAACGAGATCGGTTCGGTCTTTTGATTTTTTGCGTGACATCGAACGGCGTATAACATCGATATGGAGTGTGTCACGAACAGGAATTTGAAATTTGGTCCACATCGCGCTTCATACGTGTCTGGGGTGGTAAATTCATCAGTGACAGACGGTGCCGGAAGCTTTTTCTCTAGGAAGATAGCAAAGTTTCCAGCACACCCACGGAATGAGCCAGTTCGATACATTGAGTACGCAGGAATAGGCAGTTCATGGTGGCTGACATCTACTGAAAGGAGGAGCAGGGAAGTTAAGTCTAGTGTCGTGGACCAGCTGCTTGATTCCTGGCATTTCGTTTAGAAGACTCAAACAATTAGTATACATGCAGGGCTGCTTCCACACTTAAGTGAGTGCAAACATAAACAGAAAGACAAAAAGAAGGGTTTGAGATAGGGGTCTAGGAAACGAGAGATAACCCGTGTATGGTGACTAAGCTTCGCAGTTCTTCCTGGGAAGTGGTGGGCGCCTCATCAAAGTATGAACGAATGTGAGCCTTCCTTTGAGGTCCTTTGACCGCTGTTGTTGTTTCAATATCGACGGCACTAGAGCCGCTTCAACACTTCCAGTCACTGGAGTGTTGTTTGTAGTTTTATAAACGCAATAATTTAAATAAGGTTGTCAGTTGGAAGACTTAGTGCGAAGAGATCTCAGTTTACTCAATGAAAAAGTGTGACTTCCTGGACGCAAGGATGACTCCGACAGACTCACAATGTCAGGAGCTTAGAAATACAGTTATTTGTAACAGAACATTTTCAAATTGAAATTTTTGGGAGTTAGGGATAATCGCATCTGTTTTGGTTAAAGACAGCTTCTTTGATCCCCTAGAGGACTGGTCACCGCTTATGAGCTCATCCACGGTTGTGTTGTACAGATCCCCACGTGGCTCATTGCCGTGGTTTGTGTTGAAATGTGCAACGATTTACTGAATTCGTGAGGTACGCATAAGTTTAACAACCCATCACCTTTTTCGGCGCATCTCGCAGGGACGCCGAACACATCAGTCAGCTGTATAATCTCTGGGGTGAGACCACCACGTTATAGGCTGATATTCTCACCAAGCTTACTGATGTCTCAGAAGACCTAAGAATACATCGTTGAAAACGTTTTCGATACAGTCTGAACCACTGACTGTCGGGACTTTGCAGTCTACGAGGAGCTACGAGTGCCAATTTAACTCTCGTTTATCTATTTCGACGCAGCCGTAGTTCATGATGACAATACCGCAGCACATGATGTCACCACGTAACATGGCTATCGAAAACATGTAAAAGGTGGTCAAACTGAGAAATACGAGAGAGATTTTTGCAATGTTGCCGATATATCAGTTCAGCATCTTGTGTGCAGTCGAGGAACACAGTCAATTAAATTCTTTTGACCATTACTTGCTGCAGAATTATTTTTCATTTTCCACATTGACTGAGGTCAACCACTGTCTTAGTTACTAAATTCTGCTCACTGGATATACTAGTTTACTTTAAGACTAATGATACCTTCATACAACTCACTTGGTGTTGACTGTTGCTTCTTGTCCCTACCGCTATCTCATTCCGAATGATCATTTTCCCATCTTGTTGCGTGTACCTTGGTTAGATAAAACCTTGGCAGTTTGAAGGAACACTAAAATGAGAAGCTGTTTAAACTTTAGCTCCTTACTGAATTTTGCCTGTCCAGCGAAATATTCTCAGTTGTTGTTAACTTTTGCCAATCTGACGGAAGACAGAACAGTCCTGTGTTTGACATCATAGTGAAAAATTCGTTACTGAGAAATTGACAATAATTACGAAACAACTGGCATTTGATTATATATTCAGGGGAACGATATTAGTTCATTTCATATCCGCAATTTCAAGATGTGTTATTGTGAATAATGCAAAACAGTTGCGCTCTCTCCATGGTGATGTTCAGTTTGTTGTGTTCGCTCGCTCGTACTTTTTGGGTGCGATCACACTTGTGGTATTGCTGCAACTATAGGTGTCTGCTAAGGGATTTTCTTGCATTCTCCGCTTATCTAGTTATAGCCATCTGATATCTGACATACATTCAGACAATCATTCATAACATTTCAATAAATTGCAGAACTCCTTTGGAATAATAGAAAGCGAATTGTAACAAAGATGTTTTCGATAGGATCATGTCACAGTCATAAAGGGCAATAGAACTACAAGCGGTTACATGCGAAACTAGGTAATGAACAAAATTCACACCATCGATTGGGCGTTAATTGCCTACATATCGATCAGGTGAGTCAGCCAACGATTGAGGCTAATGAAACGATTGGACGAAGTTTTCTCTGTCCACCCAATTTTGAACTGCGTAAACGAATGACATTGGCATCGGCAGTAGCTTTAGACCAGGAGTCAGATATGTCTTTCCATTTCCTGATTAGGGGGACTGACGGAACTCTGAAATGCCCAGTTTATCGTAAGGCTGTTTGCTCAAACCAGTACAGTAAGTTTAATAATTTTACCAACTTAAAATACAAACGAAACTTGATCAAGTGTTTAACTGATAAAGCCAGGAAAATCTGCACAACAGATGTGTTAGAACATACGCTACAGTCTGTGAACAATATTCTACAAGAGAATGGCTACCTTGACAAATTTGTGACCAAACACATGAAAGCAATTCAGACGTAAGTTAGGATTCGAAAAGTTGATAAAATGCCTACGTTCATACGGCTGCCATACAAAGGAGATACGTTGACTGAACCACTGACCAGTCAACTTACTAGCTCGCTCAAGCGAACGGTCAACGCAGCCAGACCGATTATTCCATTCATCAGTTCACCGTTGACAATTCTAAATCTGAAAGGATAAAGTGTCGGTCCGCAATTCATCTTTGGTGACTTATTCGTTCGTTTTCTGTTGTTCAGCAAACTGTTCGCTTCGTACGATTCGGAAATTGTCTAGAAGAATCAAGGCATGGATCAGGACAAGTGGGAAAAAATCAATCACGAGTGCCATTGTAGGTCATCCGGTTGATAGCAATCATCAGGCCAACGTAGGTCGATCGTTCACCGTTATCTGCAGGGTTCCACCGAAACTCGTTCGCCAGCGAATATTTGCCACTGTCGAGACCAATGTCGTTCGTTCACGCACTCCAAAATTGTGTGGACAGAAAAACTTTGCCCAATCGTTTCAACCACCTGAACCATTAACTGACCCATCCGAATGACAAGCAGGCAGTTAACACCCAACTGGTGTCCACGAGCGTAAAATTGAGATGGTGTGAACTTTGTCCAATACCAGGCTTCGTATGTAACCGTTTTAGTTCCATTATCCTTTATAGCTGTGATTGTCTGATGAGATTTAATTCAAATTACTTTAAAAGTTACTGACGAGTAGTCGGGGAATTGGTTCATTTCAACTTGAGCTACACCCACAGTCGATTGCACCTATCGCATTCCCATAGAATTTCCAGTCGGCCCCTTTTGAACAGCAGAAGCACTAGACTCGAGTTTCGCTCTCATTAGGGCTCGTCAGTAGTGCATGTCATCGACACTGCAGCCGGACTAGAACCACGGACACGCTGTTCATGAGGCAACCGTGTTTACTACTTCGCCATTGACCTCACGTTAGGCACGACGGAGTTATCGTATGTGAACAATCTTGTGAGTAATGATCAGGTTGCCCGATTGTCTCGAGAGGAGACACCTGGAATACACATATTAGATGCTGCGTTTTCACCCATGCTATGAATGAAAAACTTGCACCGTAAATGAAATATGACTGTTTCGCGAGGCGAGATTAAGTAACACTAATCAGCCTGTTTCATTTTGTGGAAAAATTTATGTTGCGGCTCTAGGAGACAAATACCTGTTATCTCAGGAATAGAAAGCAGCCGTATAGCCATAGTTATCATGCCCTATTATGTTCAACCAAAATACTTCATATGTAGATAACAGATGGTCAATTTTCGAAAGTTAAATGAGACCACGGCACAAAACTAAAACAAATATTCATTTCGGCCCACCTGGTCACATAACATCGTTCTGTCCAAAAAACTCAGCCGATCAGTTCGACCCATTCAATTAGGCCAATTTATGGAACCGGTGTGGTGCGATCGAATTGGGTCACTTGCCTTCCACTAACAATCGTACTGACTAACGCAATCCGTTTTCGCTCACCCCATTATAATCCCCAAAACGGCCAGTCAGAACAGCAAAACTCTTTTGGCCATACATTCACAACACCGATAGACATAGTGCCTAGATTAGAAGATTTGCACACAATGTTCGCAAACCTCATGTAGCTGGTATTATACAATCAGCCATTAGAAATCGGACCCAGTTGGTATTAATGCTCATTACTCATGACTCTACCAACGCACTTTCAGTCACCTCCGGTGAACCAATACGATTGTTCTGTCATCAATAAAACATTTTATACTTTGAAATGAGGAAATTGTACTTTTCGTGCAGATGCTTCTAGAACCAGTTGACAACAAACTGCTAGATTTCAGTGGCTTTCCGAAGAAAATCGATTTTGCAGGAATCAGGCGTGGTGAACAGAAATTGGACTTAAGGAATGACTCATTTTCTCAATTATTTGGGAGGTTGGCCCAAGTAAATACACTACGACTTACTCTTCCCAGCAGCGGGTTTGTAAGTGAACTTAGTAACGTCTGCTAGGAACGTTAATATCCATTATGCTTAAACTTCCAAAAAGTTGCCACCAGAACGCAGTACTAACTGGAACTTTGACTTTCTTCAACGAAGAAATTTCAGTAAACATAAAATATATGAAAGGAAACCATTTTTCAAATCCATCAGTTTATACGCTAAAACTGTAGAGCATTTTGTGTAAATCGATTAAAATGGTTCCAATATTATTCAACACAAGTTTGAAATACAACCGAGTGTCCAGTTTATATGATTTATCCATGACTTCATAATGCGATTAGGTCGTGAACGTCAGCTAGATATTATTTCAGTGGTTCTCTTAATATATGGACTAGTAACTAGAAAGAGACTTGCAAAAGATTTGAACAAACTGCCAAATCTGTGCTTTCCTTTCTCCATTTCCAAGGAACTAAGCTGGCATTGTAGAGGTGTGATTTTATGTTAACTAATACTAAGAACTATCTTAACCCGATATCTTTCAATCTTTTCTAACCGCATCGGGTAAAGTAAATCACTGACGAGCTCTAATGAGAGCGAAACTCGAGTCTAGTGCTTCTGCTGTTCGAAAGTGGCCGACTGGAACGTCTATGGGAATGCGACAGCTGCGATCAATTGTGAGTGATGTTCAATTTGAAATTAACCAAATCCCCGACTACTCATCAGTAATCTAAAATATCGCCTAGCAAGTTTAATGAGATTGGAGATTTCGACCTGTCTAGGAAGTCCTAATCGCGGGGTTATCGATTGGAGTTAACAGACAGTAACTGTGTCCCCATTTCGAGACGATCGGGCAACCTGATCATTACTCACAAGCGAAAGTGGTTGAGCGTTCACATGCGATGATAATTCGGTCGTGCCTAACGTGAGGTCAATGGCGCAGTGGTTAACACGGTTGCCTCATGAACAGCGTGTCCGTGGTTCAAGTCCCGGCAGTGGCAATGATGACGAGCTCTAATGAGAGCGAAACTCGAGTCTAGTGCTTCTGCTGTTCGAAAGTGGCCGACTGGAAAGTCTATGGGAATGCGACAGCTGCGATCAATTGTAAGTGATGTTCAATTTGAAGTAAATTAGTGTACAGTTTTGCCAACTGGACCATAGACAGCGAAGGCAACTCTCCAGTTAACAGATTAACATGTCTATGGATAGTTTTTCATGGTTTCAGTGAAGTGTGAAGTGATATGTGTTGATCAAAGTTTGACAAGTGTTATTTATTGCCAGATAAATAAAAAAACGCCATGAGCCGTCAGAGCTAACATGTTGATCTGAACAGTGTGTTAATTTTAACTCCGTAGACTTCTTGACTGTTAGTGGACAAGAATGCACAGTAGAGGACATGATGACTTGAGTGATTTCCACCTCTCCATAATCAATAAAATAACCTGTCTGAACTAGACTTCAGATACTACCAACAAGCCTCGAGATTACACCGAATGACTTTCTATGGTTTATATTTTAACGTATACAAGATAGATGTTCAGAAGTGATACATGTAAACTGCCTGATCCCAATCCGAATTCACGATGTCTGATCTTCGCTTAAATACTTGCCATTTAACTCATATATTCTATAATCACGCGTGCCTTATGGAATGAAGTTTGACGGTGAAGTACAGGAACGTATAAGTCGACTTCTTTTGGAAATCAGAGCAGCATTTACATTAGGCAAGCAAATATGGTGCATTTGGGCATTTTAAAACTAGGAAAACACACCGGCGCTACACACCACTTAAGTGCCTGTCTTCATGTTTGTGTCGTAAGAACAGACGTGGATGATTCTAGATCAAGCCGACTAGCGCAATTCGCCCTCAAATAGGTATAACCAGAATACTCCAGAACGTGCACGGTGATACTCGGAAAACACCATCTAATTATGGTCACGCAGTAATTGAGTGAAAGTGCAAAGGAACGGCACATAAATAATGGGGTCGATTATGTCCAGTGATTTTGTTCATGTTAACTGACAAGCCTCTTTAGTCGCTGAGTGGTTCTACGCAAAACCGTGTACGGTGGAACAACAGGATGGAGAGCATTATCACATGACTCATTGCCAACTTACTGATGTGAACAAGGTTTTTACGAATAGGCGATATTCCCGACAGTAAATTGTTATCTTCGATTTCCGATTCATTGAATTAGTAAAGTCATGTATCTCTCTTTGCATGAATGTAAGTGTAATGAATTTCGAACAAACCTCATGAAAATAATGTGAGCGGCTAAAATCCGTTCGATCAATCAGCTGAGCACTTTGTCCCGCGTTATTTGAATGTCTCCTCGAGTAGTCGCATACTGTGAGACTTCAGGAATTTTAAGAACGGGCAGCCTTGTTTTGTAATCGGAAAAATGGGAAGTACACAAGACTTGAACATTGTTTTATGGAAAAGGATGCTATTTTCCAACCAAACTCATGGTCTCTATTATAAAACAATAGACCACTCAGTTAAAAGTGGTCCGGTTAAAAACGCCTCGTGCAACTCTTTAGTTCATTTGCAGATTGCTTATGGTTTTTGTGGAACATAGAGAATACCAAACCTGTAGGAATAACCGTCAATCATCATGTTCGGCTACAAAAAACGGACTATCGGTAGTTCGATCATAACAACCCGGTTATTCACATGTATAATTTACAAATAGGAAATGTGCTTGGTTTTCGAAAATAAACTGAAAATAAACTGTCAGACGTTGGCAAGTTTGTGACTTAGTTGCACACAACTCCAAATGTTTCGGTAGACATGACACGGAGTCTGCCGTATCTGTGTTGAAGACGTTCTGGAGATAAATATTTGGTGAATTATATATATATATATAGCAATGAAAATCGTTCACTTAGTGGTTACTGGGAGCATGATCTGTTCGATTCTCGAAGTAGCGGAACGCAGAAGAGTAATTCAGTAAATAGTATCCAGGTGTCCATTCCTATCAGTGAAATGGTATCGTAGTTAATAAGCCGTCCAAGATTTTAGATTTTCTTCACTTCACCAGTTCTATAGGTTACTGTTTTTGTTAATTTAGCTTTCATACTGTCTGGTCAAAATCAGCACCATTTGTTTATGCTGCTCCCTTTGTTTATACTGTGTATGTAAGGTTGTGCGCTATTCTTAGATAAACTACATGTTGAATAGAGATAAACCCTATCTGTTTGGGTGTAATTTATCATAGACACACCTTGTACTAGTGTGTGGTCAAAATCTACTCGATTAACCGCTTATCCAAACCCTGACACGATAAAAGATCTAACAGAGGACCAATCCAAACGTCACGTTGATGACACTACATTAAGATTGGACAGAGTCCCAGTGTTACGCATCCCGTTATTCACTAATTTCTTTGTTCTGTATTGCACCAGTTAAGGTACAGTTTGTGGTTTTGTATGTCAACACGATCAGCTAATGACAAACTGTGATTTCATTCCTTGTGTCATGAATATGAATTGCTTACTGCAGACAGTACGAGGTCTCCTTATTACTTGCGTGGGAAGATTCAATCTGAGTACGATTTCCTAGGCTATTCGAAGTTCTCAATTCCAAGCATTACAAAATGTTATGGTTGGATTCATTTCGAATGCATTCAATCGTTTTAACATGAAGTTACCGAATGATGACTGTCATTCCCTTGAGGCTAACACAGTATTACACAGCTTGATAGAGTATCGGTTGTGATCAAAGTCGAATTAAAATCGGTAACCAATTATCACGCATAGTGGTGGTAAACCAACTTATATTTTGAATTAGCTCTCCATCAGTAGTATATCATCAATGAATCCAGAATAGCGACGGGTAAATAATGGACAGGCATATCACTGGCAAATAAATGACGTTGGCATTCATAGAATAGTCAAAATGTTGGGGGAGTAAAACATGTCAATCGATGCACGGCCAATTATGAGATAAATATGTTCCAGCAGTGGCGAATGCTTGGAAACAACGCAAAATATGCTGGAATCATCCACGACACATTAGGAATTGTAAATCAGATAGACGAGACGAATACTGACAGCAAGCAAAACTCAGATTACATGTCGGAAGAACAGCTACCGTTGACGTAATTCCTAGTTATAAACCGTCTGTTCGCCGCTCCTCTGCAAACTCCTCATCGACTAGTGGAACAAACATCTCGTGCATCATACCAGAACGCCTATTCAATCTTAAAACACTCCTTTACTATCATTGTTGTGCTCTTAACTCATCAATGCTTCTTAGAAAATCAATCAAAGGTAGAAAGCCTGTCTCTGTTCACGATAAATTCGAACGAGGTGAAGATAACTGATTTGCTTCAAAAGTAACCGTTGTATTTACCGAGGTATTTGGCCGAGTTCCTCAAGGTTCTTTCAGGCATACAGTGTTCAGAGTGAAATTCACCGTCGGATAACCATTTTCGCAATTAGCAGAAATGTTTAGGGTAACATTGTTTCTCTCCTGTCTTCTTCTGTACCAATCTCAGCGGGTGTGCATCATGACTTCTACTTCCACGGCAAATCAACAGCACCACAAAATTATTCTCTAGAAACATCAGGCTATAAGTGGGCGAGCATGAGCTCAAGAACTCTAATGTTCCCAGCATTCTTCAAACCGACGTCGATTTTGTATTGAGCGTAATAAATGGACAGTTTACTGAAAGGATAGGGAAGAAATCCACGCACGTTTGAGGGAATATGTTCAAACTTAATCAGGCAATACCAACATAGAAGCAGGTTCCATAATAGTTGCAATCATTTATAAAACATGAGGTGTAATAAATAAATGTTATTGATAGAATATTATCAAGCCGTCAAAGATCTTAGATAAAAATAAAGCCAAAATATGCAAGACTTGGTACTGGTCTAACTTCATCCAGAAATCTTACATTTTCCCGTTAGTGAAATCTAACAGGACGTTAGAAGCCTATTCGCAGAGCAGGTGAGTAAAATGAAGGTTAATTCAACAGATCATAAAGGGTTTAATCAGGAAATCAAATGAGCGCCGTCCCTGTTTTGGTCACGAAGAATTGAAGATACAGCGGAAATTTATATGAAACAGCGAGTGATCGCTGCGAGTTGAACTGACGAATGCTGTGAGACGGATCATTAATAGCGGCTCACTTGACTGACTTAATGTCGTCTGCCTCATCCATGTTACACAACGCTCATTGATTCTTTCAGACAAATGCCGAGTTGTACGAGTTACGAAACTCTCTGCACAGACGCGAACAAAAGTTTAAGTCACCGTAGAAGAAATGTGGATCAGTACGTTGTTCTCTAAATTTAGAGCTGTCAACAGAGAAACTGTTGATGAAATAATCGGTCTGACCACATTGAACTTTCATGTTGTGAAACGTGCGGGACGACGTGTTAGTTATTCCGCCAGTATATGTCAGTTTTACAAAACATTTAAACCTTTATTGGTGTGTGAATCGCTTTCATACGTCTGACAAAACCAACTAACTTGGGCAGCCTTCGCATTACGGGATACAGACGGTATATCGTGATCCACAATAACAGTTAAAACACCTAGAACTGTCGGTCATTTGAATTTGTTGACTTTTCCCTTGCTCTTCAGGCCATTTGAAATCACTCGCGTTTTCAGCAATAGGTGTCTGTCAGCATGTATTGTCAACCGGTTAGTTTCTCCACAGTTGATGACTGTATTCAAATCCAACACAAAATCTAAATATCAGTAATAACAATCGTCACTTAAACAAAACAAAACAAAACAAATCGCGCAACAGTGTACTGTGGCAAGACAGTTTGCATGTGCAATAAAAGTGCAGGAATGACAAAGGAAACATCAGAGTGCTTTGTGATTTTAATGCGCATTCCATCAGCAACCATAATGCAGTAAGAAAAAGTGTACCTGACCTCATACAGTCAGCAGTTCCACTTGGGTGATCAGTAGCTAGCCTTGGAGATATGAACCTTGAAACTACAGAGAACTAATTAAATCTCTTTGTGGTTGCCAGAACAATGAGCAGTACAGCTGAACGGTCAGGTATGCATGCACGATTTGAACCTTGACGACACATCCTCACGTGTGACAAGTACTGTGTGCACTTTCACGATAAAACTTCAAATATAGCATTCCAAACAGCACCCTTGTCTACTGACATGAAAGGTATGGAGACAATTTGTGCTGACTACCTAGCCAGAATCCGATACACCGATCGGCTTGTTCTGAGCTTGTTAGGAGTTATGTCAATGCTAGGAAAGAAAATCATCCATCTCGTCTACGTCGCCAAACAAATATATGAAAAATGCATACGGGTCGACTGGAAATTAGGTCTCATGTAAAGTTGATTCCAAAAACCCTTATGTTAGTATAACATCTAAGGACACATCTAAGGACACACTTCGCCATGACTATATGACCAAGTTACTTACCCAACACAGTTCAAGGGTCAGAACGTGACCTTGGTGAACACTTAGCCCACATCCGCCCACACCTACTAACGTTTGTCGGACTACAATTTGGTGTCTGCGGACGAGTGAGCTGGAATTCTGCGGTTCACCGTGAACCTGCGAAATTGCTGTGATATGGTCTAATCGAAACTGTGCTGTGTGATCATCTGACTATTTTAAAAACCAGTCAATCACTTTGATGAAAGTAAGCTTTCATGTTGGCTGATCCGTGAGCGTTTCACCCATGCCGATAAATTGTTAGCCTACTGTGATATTTCAGACCATCTTTTGAGAGTTAGCTAGCTATTCGTGATTGATTACGCCGTTGAACAAAGGCAGCTAGTTCGAGTTAGTTGTTGCAACGCACAAAACGAGCGTGAGTAATAGGAGTTGACTGTATTTCTTAGATGTTTCGCTGCTATTACCGTACTAATTCATTCAACTACGTTCGGACTAATACAACCAAATTGGTCTTGTGTTATTCAGTGCTTGAAGTATAAGGCTACGACATAGTGACACCAACGAATTTACCGGCTCAAAATACTGCTGTCTCATATATCTCCGATTTACTTGGCGAACAAACAGACGACATTTACAGGATAATCACAGTTAGTTAGTAACTTAGTCGAAGAGGGCAGACAGCGGCCTTCACGTCCTCGAATAACTTGCCGTTCTCATGTGTCACCAAGGTAACCTCATCGTTTATTGGATGCCTGTACAAGGTTTCGAGAAAACGTTTTGTCGTTGATGTGTGCATTCAAAAGAAAGGCTTTTACTTTCGCACCAGTGTATGAGCTTCGGATTGTGTTTCATGACGAATTTCGTGTAGCTTCGATTCTCATTGATTGTGAACCTCCATATACTGCCTAGCCACATCCCGATATTCTCACACTCACTAGAATGCTATCGGATCACGCATAATTGTGGACGATGTCAAACCAGTTGTGGATAACCTGTGATGGGGCTGAACGCGAAGATGTCTTCATAACCTTGCGTGGCATATAAAACAAATCTTTTTCGTAAATCGTAATTAATCAACCCGGCCTGCCCACATGGAAAGCTAATTTGCATAGTGTAAGGGGACCGAATTGGACAAACGCGTCAATACAAAATCAATTAAGGATTTGCAAAAGGTTGCGACCCATCACTTTCGACAACGCGAGCAGATTGGTATGTCAGCTTGGTGACCAATCAGGACAGCTCGTTGCCTTAGCATCGGATTTTGTTATGATGAGTATCGGAGTAGGACAGGTTATTTAAGCTCGTCACGCGTTAAACGAAACGAGCTACAAGTGGAGCGGAACAGGGCAACGTGAGAGCCAAGGCGTCGGCATCAACTGCAATTCTTCATTTTAATGATGCATCTTGTCTATAAAGTAACCACTAGAAACTCAATAGACTGAGATTTGCCATGTGTCACAGGATCTGTTTGGATTTCGTTCCTGAAGATAGCGACTTTCTAACAAATAACTCTTGAGTTTGTCAAATTCGACCACATTGCAGTTTCGCGTTGGTTGATAGCAGTCCTATTTTTGTAGTCAATAGAAAAGGGCATCGAAGACCACGATTGTGTGGACACTGTCCAAGGGGAGCTGAACCATGTATCGGTGAAAGCAATATCGCATATCAACTGTCCATGTTCCGGAAGCTCGTTTGTCAGACTGGATCTCCTCATTACAAATTACGCCGAAGAATTGGACGTACGACGTCTGAATAAGCGTTGGACTTTAGTCCAGACATTAGTTGAACAGAACACAGGGGTGCATTAATCAGGTTTACAGAAAGTTGTGCCAAAAGCCGTTGCTCTTTCTTCTGCTGTTTGATTGAAATGGAAACAACTGCCCAACACTTTTCTGGTGTTCACTGTTACCAACTTTTTGTGAAACCCATTCTGATCCCCTTTTGGGGCTGCAGTGTATGTTTACTCGCTACTGGTCAACCACAATACGGCTGATCGATCTCATGCTATGAACGAAAGGAAGCGCAGCAGCTAAAGAAATGAAGGTGTGAGTCATACAAGTTCGCAGCATAACCGAGGCGAGACGGGCTAGAAAGTATGAGGGGTGAGGTTCTTGAAACACAGTGGGGAATTAGGAAATGAAGCACAAGTAGACCTGAAGAAATACACTGACGAAAAACTATTAAAATTTTTCGTTTTTAAGGTTGCGTAAGAAAGTAATTGGCGAATAGTACAGCATCTGACTAATAGCATGTGCAGACGAGTTCACTGAATTTTGAACCGTTATTCAAAACGATTTTTTGAGATCAGCTTATGTGTATAACAACAGCGACTACACATACACCTGTCGCATTAAATGTAAAGGTCACACATAAATCCAGTTGTTTGAGACTTTTCCAATGGGACACTTTCGTAATCCTCTCAACACTTGACTTTTGTTCTAAGATGTTCTACCAGAACCTCTGATACGCTAAGGAGTGTAGTGTATCCCTAGACCTGGCTAGGTGTCAAACATATATATTCACACAGGAATTACTTCTCAACCTCAGGCTTACCGTCCTCAAAATGGAGAACATACATTCGTGTATTCTGTGTACTTACGACAATGACTATTGTCAGCTTGTGTTTGGTTATGTTAACAAAACAATTCATGTGCACTTTTTTCGGTACTGGATACGCCTAATATTTCCGTGATGAGTAATATTTGTACAAACTAGTTGAAGGCTGCCAACTTTTCCAGTTCAATGAATAGATTCAAATAATCCCCTCACGAAACATACGCAATTCGTTATAAAACAGCCAAGTTAAACTTAACTGTCACTGTATTGAAACCAATTGGACAGACAAAGAGGTGAAACGGGAATCCTTAGTGCTACATGCATGGACCGTTGTCCCTATTTTTACGTGAACATCCCTTAAAGGAGGTTTTCGTGAATATATCTCATCAAATTGGGTGAATAATCGCCCGAATATTCTTTGAATCGGGCATGCTGATTCGACTATTTTGGTCAGTCATTGGAACAGTATCCATACATTGGTCAGTTTTATCATTCTCATGCTCAGCAAGTATATATAGAAAGGCCACATTTCTAAAGTGTCTTGACTGTGTTATCGGCCCAAACTGTTGATCAGGATGCCATCAGTCTTTTTTGACGTAAAACCGGAAAGGAAGTTTCTTATACCTATTTACTCATTATTACTAGTTATTCGATGTTCTATTGTGCCCAAGTTCACATTTCGTTGCTGCTCACATGTTTTTTCATTCACATTTAATTTTACTTAGCCACTTTTGAAGAAAAACCTAATATATGAGTCACACAGACGAATTGGGGCATATCAGTTATCGACAGGCAAATCACAAAATGATTTCGACATCAACATGTTATAGTGAGGGGATCCCGAGGATAAATAAATCAAGTCATCATCTGAAACTACGGTATGAAATGCGCAAAATGCTCCGTAAACATGTCTTTGCATTTGGGGTCTGCGAAATCAGGACCTACAATCCAACCCTGTGGCAATCACTAGTTCTGGTGTAAGGCAGCCGGTGCTTCAAGGCTCCCGGATAACAACCAAACCCCTTGATAGAACTTACCTAACTTTCATATCTGACAGATAGTTTTCTCAACGGTTTTCAGCGTTTTCGATGCTCACATAACTGCTGAGGCCGTTTACTAAATAAGCAGACCACTGTGGGATGTGATTGCAGTGGAGTGCACAGCCTAACATTTTAGTTTATCCGAGACGGTTAAAAATGTAAAAACCCTCCCGGTGAGCACGGACGGGAATAAAGCCCTTCTTGTCTCCCTACTCATACAAATCTCTGAACGTACGTTTCTGTTAGTATATTGCATCAGAACGTATCACTGTTCAATGGTAGCATGTCTGTAGTCTAGTGATTCTCATTGTACAGTTTGACTATCCACGTTCTCAAACAACGCATTCAGTAACTTGAAAAAGGCCAATAATAGCGTGTAAGATGTCTTGCGCATTGACATTTCGTTCGCATCTCATCGGTTACTTTTGCGAAATTGACATACAAATTATATAGCGAGGGGGCAAGCAGCTAGGCAAAATCGATCTAGTCATGAGACAGTCAATCAGGTGACCAAAGCGGAAGCAGTAAGATACTTGAACTCCGACAATCATATAAAAGGCCAACAGTTGTCTTCTTGGACATCAGAGGGCCATATGATTCGGTTGACAAAGCTGCACAATGGTATTGTCTGTTGAGGGAGGGTGCCTGAGAAGTATGTGAATATTCTGAGAGCAACTTGCTATCAGACTTTACGCAGGATAAGGCCTATGGCAGCGTACTGTTGACCCTTAACATCTCAAGTGGGGTGCGACAAGGTTGTACGGTCTCTCCCATTCAATTCAACTTTGCAGTAGACGAGATCCGAGAATGTGTCCTGACAGACTGCGAATATGACGGTGTAGATTTGCTCCAAGCAACTCGACTTCGAGA
The DNA here is from genome assembly GCA_013368495.1 of Paragonimus heterotremus. Classification (NCBI taxonomy): domain Eukaryota; kingdom Metazoa; phylum Platyhelminthes; class Trematoda; order Plagiorchiida; family Troglotrematidae; genus Paragonimus; species Paragonimus heterotremus. The sequence goes on along the minus strand of LUCH01000204.1, from coordinate 73,291 downwards.
CATAGGATGTGCAAACGACACCGCCTCAATCTACAAGGGCTCACAGGGGGCACAGAACATATTAGATTGAGGTTTTAGTTCG
>LUCH01000204.1:48092-70437 GCA_013368495.1 Paragonimus heterotremus | reverse complement strand
AAGCGCGTTTCTTCTCTGGTGATGACTTTAGTCCCAAAAAACCCTACTTGTATATGTGTGAAACAATGTGTGAGAGACGCTTATTCTATGGAAATCTTGCGAAGAGGCGAAGGTCATTGGGAATTAGCAGGTCACATCGAGACTGATCTTAGTAACTTAGAGTATTGTAAACTTCACAAAACATTGTTTGTTAAAATTGAAAAAGGCCAATATTAGCGTGTAAGATGTCTTGCGCATTGACATTTCGTTCGCATCTCTCTCCTTGGACTCTTATTACCCATTTGACCCACAGCAATTTTATTCATGCTCTTGATAATCAGTACGCTTCAGTTGCATCTTACTGCTTCCGCTTTAGTCACCTTCGGGCAACTTGATCATCATTCAATAATTACATTAATTATACGTGGTTTATATAGGGTCCAATAAAATGTCATATGGGTCGATAAAACGCCTCAAATTTCTCAAGTCCCGTAGAGATAATCTGCCCGAATACTGTTTTTACTCTCCCATCTGTTGTTTTCAAGCAGGTCACGTTGGGGAAACCACAAGTTAACTGTCGGAGAGGATTCCCGAAAACTCTCTGAAATGACTTTGAAATAGTTTGATGAAGCATGACTTTGTCGGCCGTAGTTGGCTACTACCACTATGAGCACATTCAAACACCGTAACTTCCCATCCTTAGACTATGATGAGCTTCAACCTATAAGACGTTTGCTGTCTGGAGAGGAGTGAAACAATCCACCAACCCAACGCTGCTAAAGCAACCTAAATAGTACGTTAAGTTTAGCATCAACATAGCAAAAGCTGTTGTGAGATATCTCAATGATTGTAGGGACATGGAGAGATACCTTAAGTTTTACTGAAACTTTTACTTCGGAATAACACACAACCCAATACCAAATCCCTTTAATGTCTCATTCGAAACGGAAGAGATTCGTGATCATCACAATATGATGAATTAACTCGCATTCTGTCTCAGCGTTTAGTTTCCCAAAGTGGACAGAAAGTTGTTCAAAAAGTATGCACAGAATGGGGTGCAAAAGCGAGTATATAGAAAGTAGAACAAATTACCGTATGTACTGAGTGCACGCAGGCGAAAACGGAGTTACCAAGTTTACTTGAACGGTATGTTTACAACCTTTCCTCGATAAAGCTGAGCCACATCATGTCCGAGAAGATGTTACCCGAAGTCCCAATATCACTGCTTAAACAATAAAGTTCAACATGAAATCTCTCATGTGGACGCTTGCTATAAATGCCCGATTGACAGTGTGCCGAACTGTGATTTACTGAAGCTTGAACCCCTAGACGCCACGATGGGGTTGAAAAACAAGTAGAATATTTCAGTTATGAAGTCAGACAAAGAGGCGAAATGGTTTTATTCGATAATACCAAGTAATTTCCTTCACGTTGCTGATTCCATCGGATCAATCTATGTTGCAAAAAGTAGAAAAACAAGAAGATAATTAAGATGTGACTCAATTGTGAAAAATCGGGTCTCCAACTGGATTCCAACCAACGACAGAAATAACATATCTAAACGCGGCAAGCGTTCTACCAACTGAATTACAAAGCTAAAGCAACAGATGTTGAACAAAATGCAATCGATCCTTTTGACGTAAAACTGGAAGGATGATTCTTATAGCTGTTTACCTGTTATTAATGGTTTTTCAACGTTCTATTGTGCTGGAGTTCACATTTCACTGTTGCTCACAGGCAGAAGAATGTATTAGCAGTAGGTTCACTTCCAGGCCTGTTGCTAGCAAATATCTTTGTGGCCCAAATGGAGACTACTGAACTCAGTCGGATCCTAGCTAAATGCAATCAGTGTAAGCTCAATGTGGACAAACTTTTTATCCTATTTCAAAGAATATTGGCCTCATGGCTGTATAATCTGAATTTCGTAAGACACATCTCAGTTTGATGTCCATTATTGCGTTATAGAATTATAGCGGACTCTTATTTTTGGACATCACGTTACTCCGTCGAGTGGATGAAACAATTCAGAGATTGTTTGTTACGGATACGTCAGTGAATACATTTTCAGGGTTTTGTATTGGTGAAGATTTGGTGCGTTGTCTGGTAAGTGAGACGCGAAAATTAAAACACCGGTTATCCTCTAGTAGAATTCAATGTATATCCGAGAAACAGTTACTAGAAATAAATACTCCGCCAGATTCATAGACAAAATTTGCATCCCGCTAAAAAACGGGAACTGGTTCAGCTAGCAAAGCTGACTTTCAAACACAGCCGAGGATGCCTACTCGGCAGCAAGACTAATCGTATCATTTGACACATGCTCGCTATTGATGTCTTAGTAATAATTTGCCCTGGTTCCCCTCAACTTTTGAGTGTCTACTCCCTCACCTGGAGTGTTCAAGCCAGTTGGGTTGGGAGAATCACAAGGTAGCTGTCGGAGTAGACTTGCAAACCCCTCCCCAATTGACTTTGTGATGGTTTCATCAAACCCGTTTCTAACACAATCGACTCGTACACGACTAACACTGGCCATCAAACTAAACCTGACAAGTCGTTTAGAATCATTTACAAAGTTTGGGAAGCTGGCTTCCGATTGGTCACACAGTGTGCGTTAACAACTGCTGGGACCACCATTATCAGATGCTATGTTCAATGCTTTTATGTGCAGAATCAGTTAAACGGGTCCTTCACCTTCTTCGGTCATGCATCCGAAAAGCACTTAAAACCCGACAGAGCATAAACCGGCTGATGCTCTCAGCTGTGGCTGCCCGTGTGCTGCTCCATCACACACATCATCACAACTTCCCTCAATTAGACTGTGATAAGCCCCATTCTGTGCACCGTTTGCTGATCCATGCACTAGATGCTTCAACCCAAATACACTAGGAAATATGTGAACCCAACAGTTATAGCTGATCATTTAGGGTAAATCCGGTTTGCCGCTTCAAAATATTGCCCCATGCCACAGAAACAGACGTTCTAGCACATTTCACTTAAACAACTGGAACAAGCTTTCCCCGAAATGAACTTGAAAATACAAGCTAGTAGTGGTATACTGCTCGATCTTTGTTCGAACTGATTTCGCTGGATATTACCAAGTACATACTGCAGAAATGAAAACAATAAAATATGCATAAAATTGTGTCATATGAAGAATGTTATGTCCAGGTATGAGGAAAAGAAGAAGAAATTCACTGACACTACCAAGGTAGTGCTAATTTAATGGACCGTTCCTTTCGCACACACACAATGGCGGCTTCAATCGTTTGATAGCAACTGCCTCTGTAAAGTGAAGCAAGCGTTTGTCCCGTTGTGTAAAAATGACTGAGAATGCTGACGGATTGCTACTTCACTTAGAAGACATTGTTTTCGACACAAGATATCGGGTCAAGACAAGATACGACGTGCAAACCGTTGGTTTGGTCATTCACATCAAGCGTTCACATTTGCATAAAATATGTGATTATTACGGACGAATCAAAACAGTTCAAGCGGGCCATACACAGTGAGATGGATAACAGTTTGTGTATGATCATGGTGCTGGTGAACACGATTTAGTAACAGACCTGTTTCAAGCTATTCACGTAGCTGTTGAATTTAATTAGTTACTGCGTGGTCAGATTTCGAGTGACAGTAAGAGGGTTGACGAAGCAAAATCAAGGGTTTGCATGATAGTTCCTGCGTTCACGGACAATAGTAGTTACTGAGTCAAATGAGCCATGAATGCTGTTGCATTTTGTCGGTACTAAAATTTACTTCAATGTCAGTAGTGAGGAGTAGGGTGTGGGGTTAGTATAAGTGGACAACCTCTCTCACTTAGCCACAGCTTCTATATTCCGACAGTCTTCTGTCCAAGACTCGCAGGCTTCAAGTTCTGCTCTTGTCAGAGGTTGTGGGTAGTACATATCTCTTATTCCTCGGAAATGGGGAGGTGGAAGAATTTATTTTATCGTCTAAGAAATAAATTGTTTAAAGGTCTTTAAACGTGAATGTCATTGTACTTACCTTAAAAGTGGAAAGACCCTAACATTTACACTATTTTCAGTTACATTCCCTGCAAAGATTCATTAATTACGTAAATCTCTCACGTAAGTCTGAAGTCAACCAGACATGAAGAAAACTGTAATATTTATTGGAAGTTTGTAGCTGTTGAAAAACCTCTCATGCAGCATCACCTGCGATTTAGCGTAAGTTCATGGTCTCCAGACTCAAGGTTACTGTCAGCCAGCCTCCAGTCCAATCAGATTGTGTTTTGAAGAACACGGTTGGTATAAGAGTGGAAGTGGTTTTAGATTTGGATTAAGAAACCTGTTGCATCTGAAGACAACATTATGCAATTCATCACGATTTTGTTGTGCAGCCATTTAACGATTGTAATAATTGCGGGGACGGCAAAAAAGCCAACGGCAACCAAATTTCAAGTGTGGACGAGGGGTGTGCTGAATAAACATAACGAATACCGAAAAATGGCTCTTAATGGCCTAATACCAGGTCAACCGGCCGCTGCTCATATGCCTATGCTAGTAAGTCTCGGTAAAGTCGGCACGATTTGCTGAACATACTCAGTAGTTTTTTAGGTCACTGGGAAGGAAACTAGCTGCGCATTTTTGTCATCACACCGCTCATCTTGTCACCTGTTGATTGCACTAGATGACAACTAGCTGTTTCTTGAAGTCCTATGTTTAGCTTCCCACATTATTTGACGACTTTCGTTACCGCTTGATTCCAGGAGTGGGACAATGATTTAATGATTGAAGCATACAACTGGGCAAGGAGGTGCGTTTTCGAGCATGAAAAACAAAGGCAACACGGAGATAACCTGTTCTACAGTACAAACGTTAGAGACAGGTGAGAATAATACTCTTAAATTCAACTTATATTTCATTTGTTGTGAATGTCACCACATGCGGTCTTTCTAATACATCATTGTTTTAAACTGCAGTGCGGTGTTCTACTGGTACGATGAACACAAATATTTTAAGTTTGGCCCTTTAATGAATGATCCTAGTATATTACATTATACACAGGTAATACAACTTCACATGTTCCGGGTCACCATTCTGATTAGATTGTATGGGAAAATACGAAGAAAGTTGGCTGTTACAAAACAAAATGTGCCAACCTGGTGGATGACTATAGGAATGTGAAAAACGCATACTATACTGTATGCCGCTACTCTCCAAGGTACGTTATTAGTAATGAATGGTGTTTGGTGTTTTCATTTGGTTCATGTTAAGTAAAACGTTACTTTCCAATCTTCAGCGGAAACTTCCTTCACCAACTACCATACAGACGTAAAAGTTCAACTTTCTACGATGGATGGAAACAATAATATTGCATTGCACATTTTCTGTTTCTAAAAATAAAACTATGGAATGCTTTATCGAGTGGTTGAATTGTCCTGAGTGATAAATCGAACCACCCAAAACGTAGCTACTGGTTGATTTTGCTGAAAACTTCTGGTTTACAATATCATATACGTCTAAATCAATCCATATTTCTGTGTGTTCTTCGTCTTGTTGGAATCAGCATCCAAAAACAGAAGAACAAATTATATTCAGAAGCGTAACTTTTCGGGATGTAGGGCTCTTTGCACTTACTCATGAGCAGCCATGAGTGCTCGTTCAAATAGCCCTGTTAGCAAAAGTTGATATCACATTCGTTAGAATGATGTCGTCAAACATTTGAAGAGTCAGGATAAATAGACAATTCGGCTCAGGTACATTTCTACATCCAACTGATATTTGTATCAGAAGAGGCATATTGCTAAGCTATCCAGAATTGTGCATTCGCCTTGAAGGTGCCAAAAATTTTACAATTTGGCAGTCATAAAATGCTGAGAGACTTTTACTTTCTCCACCTGGTTGGTAAGTAGCCGTAACATGCAGCTAGTGAAAATTTGCCGAGCTTTCAAAATGTCTCTAACATTCTTTAGCAAATGTTGTTCGCAATTTCGAAGATCGCAGAGATGAGTTGCACATTCTTGAGTCAATTGCAAACAATTGTTAGGAGGTGCAATTCTTGCTAACCAACTCACATCGTTCGGTATTTATGCTGAGATGTTGTAACACAACGCGCGTAACACAAACGAAACCCATTGTTCATAACACATTGTAGAAGGAAGGAAGAGTCGAATAGGGAAATACTATAACTCAAAGGTAACTGCATAGAATGGTTACCTCCAAAATCGGAACATCTAATTGTCCACAAACCTCAAATCAACTCATCTATCCCATAGTTTGCAACAATAAATGTTCACCGGCAGCATAAGCAACTGTACAGTTTATTAGCAGGTCGTAATAAAGTTACTCACATTCTAGGTGTTCATAAAGTGTACAAGGTTAAAACCGCAAATTTTTGGATTTGGTGGAAGAAACAAGTGTAATCACATAGAACTGAACATTCGAAAATGTTTAGGTCACGAAAACTGACTGAAATGGTGCATTTTCATTGGGTGAAGGAAACGCTTAATGATCTGAAAATCTTATCTAAATTTCTGATTAACATATCTACTGCATGCAGATCTTCGTGATGCCTGAACAGTTAGCAATCAGCATGCTACTGGCATATGCAGCCATTTGTCGGAACACTATGATCGTAGAACTGTGCAAGAGGAGTGGCGAATTTGGAAACTGAGTGACCTGTGTGCCTTACGGAATCAGTAATTGTTAGTCTCTCCCATGACACACTTCCCACTCGGCTGTCATGTAAGCTACGAAAGCTAAACATGTGAGTCGTACTTACGAATAAATTCAAAGCGAAAAACATGCATAATTGTTTAGTTGAAGGCAGCAAACATGAAAACCACCGTTAGATCCATATGTACTCAAAATACTGGTCTACGTTTAAAAGCAACTACTACAAGACAAGTTACCTAATGAAGGCTGCGACAATGAACTCCCACAGAGGCGTGTATCCCATGACTGTAACACTAACGGCATACTTTTAACCTTTGGAAAAAAACTGGGAACAGGCCAAAGAGTTATTTAATAAGCGTGACAAAGGAAAGAAACATCAGGCTACCCGTAATTGAAGCATATCGTTCTATCTGATTTGCTCGGTTAATTTAACCCTGATTCGGTTAGGTCGTTTTGACAGACTTGCAGTTGTGTTTCATTTTCTCCAACTAATCCCACTCTGACGATTCATGAGTTATTCAAGCTGAAAGAGTTGTCTGTCATCATAACTCAAAAGTTTGCGCGGTTTCGAAATCATGCATCCTATACTTTTCAATGATTTTGGTCGACATCTTTTCCATCGCCCAGCAGATTTTGATTATTCCGTGAACATCAGTAAGTAAACTGACATCACAATTTGGCAATTAACGCGCCCATCAAATCTGCGCCAATTTTTCGGTGAAGACTTTATCAACAGAGAAAATCTTGAGATTAAGAAAATGTATGTTCATTCTCCCAGAATGCACAAACTTGCGAATGCTGTTGAAACAACCAGTTTGCCTGGTCATGTTTAGTAGTCGAGAATGAAACGTAGTATTACATGCCCCGGTAGTACAGGTTTATTGCTGAAATCTCCCCACAACCCGTGGTAGTTCATGTCTTCTGATGTTTGTAATGGGTGACACTAGTCTCATTCAGTTGTCTTATTCAGGGTTACTCCCGTTTGCTATCGATTACCACATTCGGTGTGCATACTATGATCAAGCGATCAACAAGCAAGCATTGAAGGTTGTCAGTTTTGCTTGCAAACTACAGGGATTCATGAATATACGCAACAAAATGCTATAACCTAAGAACTAAGCGACATTTTCTTGGGATGTTGTGTAGATAATCATATTTCGGTTCACACACAACAGAACGAGACATCACCTGACAAGCTTAACATCTTTACAACCTAATTACTTATGTCACTGTAGGTCGGAATATTATTCAGTAATGCTTCACTATTCGCTGGCGATTAACCAACAAATCGATAACGTTCTGTGCATTTACTTCCATCTACTTCTTACTGACAATTTTGATATATTTCCAACTTGCATGGTCAACACAAAAACAAAAACCTGTATGCAGCGATCTCACCTCCTCATGTGCAGCCTTGTGAACCTGCAATTTCTAGCGGACATGTTGAAATCCGTTTGTGTAATAGCGACTAACCTGGATGTTGAACTTTTAGCAATGTCCCATGAACGTAAGGCGATCTTTCGCCGATGTGTCAGACACGTTTTTAGAGTTAACCCGGAGGTTGCATGAACTGACATCAATCTGTCTGCTTTTCAGCTGATTTTGTAATTCGTTCATTCCGATTTAACACCCCGATTAACTCAAATGAGTCAATTATGCAGTTCTTTGAAGTCGCATTATATATCGATAAGGATTTTCAACATGAAACGCAAGCTATTCATTCCGTAGCAGGTAGCATCATCCTATTTGTCTTTAACACACAAAGCATTTGCATACAATTGCAGAAAGTAGGGTAGATATATTAATAAAGAATCTGTACTGATAACAGTTACGGCGTCCACAACCCACAACTTCATAAACGCATTGCTGATGTTATTTTTGGAAGATAACGCTACTTCTTGGTCAAGTTACGGCGAGAAGCTACGTTCCCCACTGACTTCCCAGTGAGTGCCTTTGTTAAAAAGGCCTTAGTCGATTAAGTTGCATGACGAGGAATAATTCTTAAAACAAACGGCGTCAAACATAGTGCGCTTCACAAGGAACTAACCATTCTGTTCTTTTCCAAACGTAGTCAGTACACGTGATCCTGGAACTGACTGATACAATTATACTTGGATACCAAGTTAAAAATGAGCACCGAATAGCTGTATGCCTTAAGCTTGAGGTTGAAAACGGCGCACGTCTTATAAACATATTCTATCGGATAAAGGAAACAACCAGAATCTCCTCCTGTCGAGGGTTCTGGTTATTGGACAGCAAAGTGGCATGCATCCGATGGTGTTCGTCATCTACTTCTCACGTTGTGATAATCCAATACATCATGGCGCACTTAGGTGACAAGAAATCTCACTAGCTCAATTTTCCTCAGCATACAACTTCAGCAGTAGGATAAACAAACGGCTTCCCTGTACAATCTGGCCTCTCTTCTGAGAGTGGTAAACCATTATTCGGATTCGAATTATTTTGATTACAATACACAAAGCTCTCAACGCCTCCATCCAAATATAACTGTCTCGATATTCATCTATTACAAAGGCGGTAATTTATTGCGATTGATATCCTCGATGTGTCTACCTGTGTTTCTCTCGACCACCTATCACACTTGGTAAAGTAATCTTCCCAAACGAGAATGTATTCACTATGACGGTTTGGTTTATGAAAGAGTTCACGAGAGCCGCCTTCGTCAACCTATTCAAGCAATCTATTATAATAGTCGTCGTAAGATTAGAGGTGAAAAGACTTTTGGATGATACGCACACCTTACAAGGATGAGTCTATTCACTCATATCTTATTACTGACAAGGCCACTTGCATTGATGGAGTGCTGTTGGTTCAACTCATTTATCCCAAAACATTCCAGTTCCCCATGACGTTGTCACAGCAATCTATTAACCAGAGACGGAGCACAGTTTACTGTTACGCCGTTGTATAAAACTCAGCTTCGGTGACGAGTAACATAGCACGATTTGTGGGCTCGTGAACAAAAGGTCGAATCTCAGCGCCGGGAAGACCCAGGGCTAGAAGCGACTACTGGGCAAGTGTATATGCACTATGTGTAAGGTGTCAGCGGAAGAAATGTCGCTACCCTACTGTTAACAGTATGAATACGTCGGCCATTAATCAACAACACGTCAGCCGTGGAAACTAATGACTGCGTTTGTTGTTCTATAATTTCATGTATCTTGTATTGGATGTGCTGTAGTAATCACATTTCCTGGTCAAGAGTCATTTTCAGTAACAATAATGTTTGTCTGAAATCAACGCTTTTCTGTTACACCAAAATTCTATTAACTCGTTGATGGAGCATTTGTTTGAAAATTCTGAAGCCGTTCAAAATGCGCGCCTTTTTGGCTGATAAATATTACGTACTATTTAAAGTAAGATATGATGGCGTCAGATCGGACTAGAGTCACCCGGTGTTTTCGGTATTTGTCTTCGAAAAATTTCCGGATAATTTAATAACTCAAGCGGCACGGTATGAACTTCGTATGGGTTACTTGGTCCGATGAATATCTTGCCAGGAGCCGGAGGTCATGTTTGGGATATTGACACAAATGGACCTGTCCAGCAGGACAAAGACTATCATTAAGGTAAATAAAACATTTGTTTGTAACCCCATCTGCTAATCTACCTTTAACCAGGATGTGCTGTTTTCTTCATTCAAAAAACGTAATAACGATCAACACATCGACCTCTGGGACTGAATTACACCTTCACCACTGATGCACTTCATTTTGAAATATGACTCTGAGGTTCTCTGCCTCTTGTTTTTAGAGACCACAAATATCAGTGGGAAGTAGACTAGTTAAGTCAAAATCAACACATCTAAACAAATGCATCTAATCCTGGTTCAGTTAACTTGAAGTATTTGCAATAATTGGAAAAGTATCTTTACGCCAAATTTATAGACCCTTGAGATTCCATATTACTCAGTTTTCAAGCTCCATTCTTGAAACGTGTACGTCAGTACAATCACCGACAGGGTTTGGAGAGAAATAATGCATGGACCAAAAATTCTGCATTATATGTAAACAGTACTGAAGTTTTGGTTATCAAGTGCAAGTAAAACGACGTACTCTTTCAAAATTACATCACACGTTAAGAAGTGATTATTTTCGTTTTCGGACAGTCATTACAATCTAACCCTTGTCTTTCTTTCCTCAGTTAGGTATTCTGCATTATCTCATTCCTTATGACAAGTTGTACATGTGAACACAGCAGAGGGTTGATAACTTCAGGTCTGCTATGCACTGTCTAACTATAGAGACTGGGAAAACGGTCGACTTCTCGTTAGTCATTTCTCTTAATTTCGATGCCCATGTAACTTCAACCTATCCAAAGGTTCTTGTATCCGATTACATAAGACACAGCGTAGTGGTACAAAACAACCTCTGCTAGCTTCGATATAACCGTTGGTGGTGAGACAGTCACGCCGATAACCGTGCGATCACACTCAATGACTTCGGAACTTAGATGAAGGATTTCGTTGTGGATAAATTGTGTGGATAAATCATTTCAAATTCCAGAGCTAAAACTATGTAGTCACTTCATTTTCTATCAGCTGCTTTTTGCCGGCAATGTTTCTTCCTTGTAAAGGAAAACCACCACCGTTTTATTGACCGCACTGGAAAGAATACCGGCAAGATGAGACACACTCTGCCTATCAAAATTCCCTGGTACAAGATGCTGCATGCAAGCTTTAGACATACATCACGTGTGGCACTATATTTCTCTGTGTAAATGGCAGTCGTATAGTATCGTCAATATTTTGAAGAATCCGTCTACAACTCGGGTGTTGTTAACTCACGTGACAAAAGATGGTGTTGACAGTAATCACTTCGAATTACTTGTCAAACAGACAACACTGTGATTAGAGACATATTGCGTTGAACAAGCCCCGCAAATCAGAATAATTATACGGAATGGGTTAAATGCACATTTTATGGCATCTGGAATTCTGATCACATACACGATATAGACATAGCAAAAACTGCTTGAGGTTGTACCATCACGATGTTCGTTTAACGTTCCCACGTGATCACCCCAGCTCATCATACCACTCAGAAATCAACAAACCGTCGTGGCTTCCGAAAATTATACATGTCAAGTCAGGACCAAAAGCCGATCGTCATCGATCGTTCCCTATGCATCGGCAAGTTAGCAGGTTTATGCTGGTGACTGATGAGAATAAATCGAAATGTTAACATCTCGCGATATATATCTCCTCTCTGTTTTCACTAGCAAGTCTGTATCGTTTGCAATCAGTCAATTTCTCAACCAACGGTTAGTTGCTAATTCTCTTCCTTTGTGCCTATGGATATGGACGTAGGCTGCAATATTTCCACATGTGGTTCCTCAAGTAAGTTTTTGACTTAGGAAAGTTGTAAGTGATTTGGTTATTTTATTCTGTGCGAATAACATTATCATGTTTACAAACACCTACGCTTATCCCGTTTCCGTGGCATCTACTCTCTGAGCATCGACTGATCTTCACGCGTTGGGAAGCATGATTGAAGGGTGTCTCTTTGTTATTCCACGATAAACATGGGTTTATTTTAGCTGATCCTATTAATGACCCAATCAGTCCTGATGCATTACACAGGTCTCTGCATCAATGTCCTCGGTTCTTGTTCGTTGGGTCTATATCAGTAAGCTGTATGTGAATGTGAGTGGAAACACTATAGCTCTAATCACTTGCGGCGATTTATTTGTGAAGACATCATTTGCAAATGCCTCAACTCATATCTAGTGATTTTGTTGATGACTTCCCCGGCCTCCCATATATTCGTTATACCTCCTTCCAAACAGTGACCTGTACAAGATAAAATCTAGTGAGCCAATTTTTAAAAATATTGTGGATGCATTTTGTGTTTGAGTCCATGTATGCTGATTATCAGTGTGTAATAGCAATTCTTTCCCTAAACTTTATCCGCAGGTAACTTCCTGTGTTAGTCGGATTGCATCCAGCCCAATCGGTGTAAAAGCAGTCTGCTGAATGAAATTCGCATTACGGGTACAGTAACGTTCGCTGTATGTAAACACGGAATAGTTACTTTCGATTAGATAATTTATCGCATTGCCCTGTTTACCCAGATGTTGGATGATTACGTCCATATCACTACTGTAGTCTGTTCATCAACCCCGGGATATGCGATAAAGACGTTCGTAGTATACAACACAACAATAAAGTTGTTTACTCCGACTAGATTTCTGAATCACGTAGAGCTGGCTAACACAGCTGACAATAAAGTGTGGTATGTGATCACAAGACATATGAGTAGAATTGACTCTAAAACTGAGATATCGGATAAGTCGTGAACGTTTCGTTTAAGATAATGATGTTTCTTCTAAAAATCCGTTTGTTAGCCAGTCCATTACGATGATCATCATCAAGCAATGCAAGCTCACATGATGCAGTCGAGTGTCGGGAATTAGAGCACAGTCATAATAACACCACAATCTCTATTCTTCCGATTCAATGTGCATTAGGATGCTATGAGTGAAAGCTAAAAACATTATTGGAATTCGTTCATAAGTCTGAATAGTTACAACCCAACGTTGTAGTCAAAATCTGCTTCCTCCAGTAATGACCTATTTTTCGAGGGTTATCCAGAATATCTTTTTCGATTTTATTCTTTTCTTCGCGCCCCACAAGGTGCCGAAACCCATGTTCGAAATGTTTCTCCAATATCATCCAATGCATGATTGAAGATTCGATTCTTGAATGCCGACCGCGATCTATAGATATGTAAACATTGATCTGCCATGTCACTTTTAATTTTGAGGTGGATACATGTTTTTTTTGTTTTCGGATCTTGTAACTTTCCGTACTGCGTTTCATGATTCGTGTACCATATCAACGCATGATGGACACTTTTAGGTTTTGTTACCCACGCTCGTAATAATAATTTTTGCCAGTTATTCAGATAAAAGGGAGGCGAAACATACAAAGCTGTTAACTATCCTTTATTGCCTTGCCCCTATGGGATACGTTATGAAGACTGGAACACTCGTGAGCCCCCATCGAAAACGACGTTTTTAAGCAGACTTACTTTAGTGCATTTCTTCTACAACGTTTTGGACCGTTTGCTTTCTATGACCAGATTCTGGACGAGTGATAATTTAAAAGAACTGCATGATGAATAGTACACACATTTTGCTCCATATGATGGAAACGTGTTTCTTCACAAGAACAACTGTTCTAATTTGGGTGATGCCGCACAATTTCGTCCGAAACCGTTCATCACCCATTCGATTTGCTTTGTGAAGAGTCATTTGGAGTACACCTTTACCCCTCCCATTGGCGTGTAAGACTGTGGTGGACTGTCAAGCAGGAAGTGCCAGTATTCCAACTCTTGGTGGAATATCCCAACACAGGGGAGGTGCGTTCAAAAACCCACAGCGAGCGAATGGAGAACGGCGTGGGCAACCGGATGAGTCATCGCTCGACCGGGTCGGATCAACGAGCGAGACATAGCAACGAAAATAGGATGGATGGAAGACGTGATTATTCCAACACTCGCAGGAATATCTCGACATGGCCGTGCAGTACGGTCAAAGCCCACAGTGGATGAACGGAGAACAACACGAGCGACCGGACAAGCCGTCGCACAACGAAATCGGATCAACGGACGAGGAATAGCAGGCGGAAAACCCCGGATAGAAGACGCCAATCACACAGCTAAACCGGGTAGAAATGCACACGACCTGTGAGCGAAAGCCGGGGGTGTTGTGGATTGGAATTATGATTCAAAATCGCGAGCGCGCATGTGACATGGTAACTTGCGAGTTGGACAATAAAGACTGTATTATTGGACGACTTTTCGCTACAAGACCCTTGGTGTTAATCCCGGTAGAAAGTTTGTCAAACTTTTGTGGTTTAATTTAGCTGGTTGTGCAAGTTCATAAAAACTCGATTTATGTTTCATGGTGATCTAGTTGGGTCGAGAATACGGCAAACGAATCGTGCAATACAGGCCACACTCATCACAATAGAAGGACACGGATATGTGACGACGTTTCCATAAGTAGCGTTGTTAAGTTAGGTTATCAGACAGCCAGTATAAATTACAAAAAGGCAACGACCACACACGTAAGAAACACTTGGGCCTCATTAAGATTGACATGTTTTTTAAACCTCCGTTTCCTTAAACCTTACCGTAAATGCTGGTGAAAATTTGGGTCTGGAATAATCTATTTCTATATTCCCTAACTGTGGTAGTTACAGTGAAGAACATTGCAACTGACTTTGTCATATCATTGTCTAACTAAAGTTAACGATCAGTGCTTCCTTGAAAATTGCAAAAGAATATCATTGACTTCTCAATGTGTTTGTCAGCTTTAAAAAAACACGTCAGCATGTCATTCATAACCGGTCCACGCACTCAAAGGTATGTGCGAACATTAAAATCGTTGATTTTGTCAGACATTGCTAACTACGTGGTCCATGCTACTTAAGTGGATTAAAAATAAAGTTTTTTGTGACAACTCAAATTATAGATTACATTTGTTTGCAAATTATACACATGCGGTTGCTGAAAATTTCCTTCACATCGGTGTGAAAATTCTCATTTTACTTTCAATACCGTAAATTAATCACATAGATTTACCTAACCATTCTCAGCCAACTGGTTCACACAGACTCAATATGACAAACCGATATGTGACTGTCGTCCTGTACGTGTGGTGTCTTTAAATACGCAAAGTCTGAATACTCACATAACCAGAGTGAATGAAATAATCTGTTGCGGTTGTTATTTATTTTCCATGTTTAATATCAACAAAACATAGGCTCAGTCGAATGAACACAACCTCACATTAACGTGTGACACTTAGTTGAAATATGGGATGAGAACCGATCCGGGTACTATTTTGCCATAGAACGTTGAGTGGAATGGTATGTTTGTAAAGAGATCAGTTTGAATGTATCCGCAATAGCTGAGCTATTTCAACCGTTCTACGATAAGGTGCTTTAATTCTTCTGTAAACTCCTTTTTGGTCACGTTGAGATATTTTAACCACCCGGTCAACCGACCGGAATAGTGTCTTTCCGGAATGTCTACATATTTGAATTTGGATATGCTATATCCAGTTAGCTTAGCTAATATAGTAAAAGACTTTCTATCCAAGTAGTATAGCCCCACAGGGTGCTAAAACGGATCGATCAAGACGTACAGAACAGTAAAACGCATTCCTGGTGAATGTATTTTTACATATTTAACCCAATGAGTTTTCCGTCGATCGTCTACAAAGAGACCGTCTTTTATGTTATCATATTTCTTTGTTTATCGTGTAAAGAATGGATACTTTGAATTCCTACGTGCAGTGATTCCATACAACAGTACAACTCAAAGTACAATAATGTCTTTCTTTTGATACAGGCAATTGAAACCAGATGGGGATAAATAAAACTAGCAAAAGGAAAACATGGTTCATAATCTCAAATGTTTACAGACTCTAGGTAATCTTGAGATTTGTGTCGCGCTTTAATGTGAGAGAAAGTGATAATTGCTAGAGAGTTGTATTTGATTTAATCTATCCTAGGAGACTTCCATTACTCAGAAAACATGATTTGTCTTCACATGCTAGTCACAGGCTGATTACTTGGTGTTGACTGCGTTAATTAAGTTAATTAGTCATTTGCCTAGAACGCCATTGAAATCAAAAAACAAACGTTATTTCTGATTAGGCTCGATTGTGACTCGATTCGAACTGGCATCAGAAAGAGCTTGATCAGACTGATTTGTAGCATAATGACCGCACGTGTTCGTAGAATAAAGGTGAGATACTTTAATGTATTGCACTCTGACTAACTCCTTTTGAAAACAATATGTTGGGAAGCATGTTTTGTCAGAACTGCTAGTTTACATCAGCAGGTTCGGTTGCTTCATTGAATCACATTAACAAGTTTTGCTGTTATTATCAGATTGTGATTTAACAAAACCTTGTTACTTTCGAAGTGTTAAGTTTGTATATCATGAGCTGCTTGGATTACAAACGTTATTTAAATAAGACACATCAAGTTGAAAGATTAGAACTGAACTCGAAATGAACTTTTGATAGGAATTCAAACAAGACTTCATATAATCCGCTTGTATCACCCTGTTGCATTACATTAAAATTGTTATGTTTCTCATATATGTACATTCAACTTTAGTCAATCTTCCAATAAACGTTTTGTGTGGTTAGAAGGGCAGTGGTTTCAGTTGACATGTATCATCCTCATGTTGAACGTTTCCGTATATTAGACAATCTTTTGGCTCTTGTGTTGTTCCACTGAAGTCACTTCTTCCTTCAAACAGAAGCACCGCTTACCATCATCAGTAAGCATGTTAGCAGCATCGTTTAACTAGTCCTAAACGCAGGAAGACCTGAAAAACGTGTTCCGCTTTTTGTAACTGTAAGTAAAACAATCCATACATCGTTGTCAATTTGGAAGAATTATTCCAGTTAAGAATGCTGCCCGAATTTTAGTTTAGATTCCCTGCCACCTTATATTCTCTTCTCAATACTGATGTATTTTGTGTTGTCAACAAAAAAATTCTGATCGGTCTGTCATTGGTTAAATGTAAACAAAATAAATGGGCGTTATACGACCGAGTCCGAAAATTAGGAAAAATACGGCTTACATCAGAACTGCAGATGTTGTTAAATCACATACTTGTTAGTGAACCTCAATTTCTATCTCAAATATCCCCTTCTTCACGATAAACGATGTCGACTAATGCAAATATAACAAAATCAAAGTTAACTTCGCTGATTTTCAATCACCTTGATATGTCACGCTTAGTAGTTCTCAGTCGACCTCGACTACCAATTCTGAGTTCGTTCCTTCAGTCTGTACATTCTAGCACATCCATGAAACACTGTTTATTCTGCACACATCTATGTAAGTATCCCCTTCATATTGTTATACTGAGTCAAGAGTAAAATAAATTTTTCCACTCGTCTGCCGTTCGACTGTGTGTGCGATCAACGGGATGGAACGCGTTGTTCATCGTAAGAAGTATTTGTGGAATTTTGTCTCCAGTTAAAAAACTTGGGTTCTATTCTAAAACAATTTATCGCAGTGGATCGGTTACACTTTTCTAATACTCGAAACAGTGCCAAAACATTACGATCCAAGAACACCGTATGAAACGACAGTGTTCTGTCGAAGAAAGATGTTATGTTCACTACTCGTAATCGGTTGCGGATATTTGAGTTCGGTCGACTCTGTCAGTGAACAATAGTTTCCTGCCTCTAGTGAAGGGTTATATTAGTGACCGGACAGCAGGACGAACAAATTCAGGTGTCACAGTTTTTGCATCACCAGCCAGAAGGTTATCATTGATTTAAGTTTACGTTAAATTACACCTATGCTGCTGAACCTCTTCACTATTCATAGAAAACCTGTGTAATTACACATTAGATGGAACAGTCATACTGAGATATTCAAAACACCTACGTGTTTATTAATCCTCTAACTTTTTGACCATGTGGCCACGTGAACAAATTATACTGGATATCGTGGATAGCATCATCTCACAAATCTAATGACAGTTTGACGTACAAAATGGGTTTGGTGAACTGAGAATCGCGACCACTTTCGTGAAGCTACCTTGAGCTACTTATAACGGACGAGTAATGTGTGTATAACATGAATACCATAACACTTCGAAAGAAAGTACGTCAATGCGGAAATTATAACTTCCGTTTACAAAATGTTTGTTTGCCTGGACAGAACATATCCGCGATTATCTCAATAAGTAGCCGAGATGGTTAAAACAATTAGTGACAACAATCTGAAACTGGTGAATCCGCTGTTCGAAATCCCGCATACGTGCCAATACCCTGTCTAGCTGTATTTGTCTGTCGTATATAAAATTCACATTTTCCTTCACTCTGTTGAGAGTTAACGAAATGTTAATATGTTGCAACACATGCCTTCTTTTTGCATTGAAGAAACTGACAAATTGTATACGCTTATTAACAGAATTGTCAGATTTTGTTAACCTAGTCTGGATTGAGCGCTGACACTCTGAAGTTATTATACAATTTATCTGTTCAGTACCGGAGTTAGCACACAAACAAAACTTATTTTCTCAGATGTATACTATTGCTCGTTTGAAGTGATTGGTACTGTTGTTTCATGACGAATGAAGTTGCCCATTTTAAGGTTATCAATGAGCATGCACAGCACTTTCCCGTTTTCTGCTCCACCGTATTAGACGTTTGTAAATTCGACCTTCTCATCATCATTCAATGGAGTCGCCCTCCCTTTAGCCTTGAAGTTGCATTTGTTTATCTGCACAACGTGAATGTCACAAGTCATCTAGACGAAACTGCAGCTGGTACAACTTTGTAGACATTATCATTTCCGTTTGTGGTCTCATCAGTCAAGTATTTTGCCTCAAAGGTTTTCAGTTCGTTTCCTGACAAGGTCGTCACTATCACTACATCATGGTGTATTTTCTCTTGAATAAATCGAAGACTATATCATGAAAGTCATAAGTCTCAATTAGCTGAGATCATGTGTATTCGATTGCCATACAGAGAATTCGCGACACTGTGCAAATTAAATCAGGCAAGTCAAACTTCCAATATGGTACCCCCATTTTTTTAAAACGTGCAATAGCAAAAACACGAACTGTCTGAAGGAGTCGCAAGTCAGTTTTCATCAGCGTAACATTAATGTTGTGGGACTTTTCAAATCAAATCTGACAAATCTACAAGCTCAGCTACACATCATCAAATTGAAGAGCATTCTGTGTCGAAACTCCTGCTTGATTTTCATTCATAAGCACAGTATGATTTCATCATGGTCAGCCTAAATGCACCCACCTACCGTGACTAGGTTCATATAGGAATGTGGTAAGGATCGGTCTCTTGAATTGATAGAGCATGACATGTGTTACACAGAAACATGACTTCGAATGATAAGATCTGTCCATCTAGTACCCTGCTCACTTTGAACCCAGTTTTATAAAGTGACCGACATTCGGCTAGCTAACGAATAATCGGACATGGCCTCCTAGCGAATGAGGAGATGTATGTGGAATTTTGTATGTCAGCCCTCCAGGCCAAGAGTCTGTCTCGAACCATCCACAGTAATTCATCCCTAGATGCATTAAACGAAAGCCACATGTATCTTGTATCCTGAAAGCATGCCTGTATGTCGGAATTCACCAGAAGATGTACTGAGGAGTTGAACGGTATGAAGCAGGCTGGATGGTGAGTGTGCTCACAGACATCTCGCAAGGATGTAGTGTCAATTTTGACCCGCTTCTGCAGCTACACGATACTTCAAGACGGATCCGATGTCTGGTGATCATTAAAACGTGTACCACACATTAAATGAGAGAATCATGACGCCGAGGATTTCACGTTTGTTAATTACAAAAAGAAAGAGTGGCATAGTAATAACTCTGTCAGCTCTGACGGATTACAGTGCGACTTGGATTGTTTAGTCATGATTACGTCCCCTGATGCTTTATGGTGATAGCAGTAAACAACTTGCTTTGAGCACAAACCGTGTGTCTAGTACAAGGGCTTCCGTACAAACGCATACGAACAGGCAGCATCCAGTCTGTGTTACACCAGTCTTCTTACATCGCTGTTGAACCTGACCTATCTATGGGAAGGATGTTTAGAGTGTCCCAATTTTCGCTGGCCAACGTTTCCAAAAAGTATGTGATTTGTGGTGGTAACATCAAGTTGGTTATGACGAAGTCCACTGGTGAGTATTCTGAAGAGATATTTTGTTGGCAAAATAACCTCACTCCACTAGCCCGCAAAACATCAGTTGATCATTCGTTGTGACTTTTTGTATACGTTAAGTCCCGTAGCGAACAAATGACCTAAGTTTGAGACATTTCGGCTTTTAGGTCAAGCATCACTTTAAAACGGAGGGGATCACCACCTCGTCAAGATGAAAATGAAAGCCAGTGACATCTGTTGATAACGTTGTCAAACATGACAAGCACCATGGTTAACGGTACTCATGTCTCTGGTCACATTTTCCCAACACATTTCTTCATCTGCTTTTCTGTCTATTTCTACGGCCATTATGTCTTCCCACTTGAACGCATTCGATGCGGCGGTGGAGCCAGCCATACGTACCTGAAAAGTGCTCGGTTCATAGAATGCATACAAATGTCCGATCGTGTATACAGGAACGGTGCTGAGATAAATTTACATGGTCGAGCTAAGATAAACTAAGGTATCTGTAAGGACCGGTGATCATGTGGCTTTTCCAAGGATCCCGGCTGCAACTGTATTCCACTGCTTGCTTGTTCTATACGCATGATTCTGTGAACATCTGCTATAGGAGGCGTGATGGTAACACAGTGTTCACTTTCTTCAGTCGTGCAGATAATCGTATACAGCAAATACTTGCGCTTTTTCCAACGACTCATCTAATATCCTATTCTTCAAGGTAGTTTGGCCTGTACAATTTCGAGCGTTGTTTAACGCACTCGAAAATTCGGCGCACTTTTCGCTTGGCGTGCGTTTGCGTGCCGCCAAGTGGGCTGGAGCCCACCTTGTGCTTCTTTTCTTTCTGTGCTTACCGCATTTCGGTTTGTTTCCAAACCGTACTATATATTATAATTTGATTACTGTTGCGACTAAGAGTAGATTGCTCTTCAGAAAAGGCTTTTTAAATTGTTAGTGGAGGAGAGCCTAGCGCACACCCACCTTTCCACTACATATCCATAGACAAAGTGGGAGCCTGGGTAATTTGTTACAATCCTACGTAATTGCGTAGATGGCCGTTTGACAAGCAGCCTCCATTTAAACAAATATTATGACTTTTAGCCGTGTGCAATCATGACTGCTGATTTACCGCCGTTCAGAGTTGTTTGTGATGATTTACCTTAGCCGTCTAAAACAGCGTGTTAAGTAGCTTCCGGAAATTTAAGGTAATCCACTTAGTGACGTAATAGACAATTCCGATAACGCTTATTTGGTCGGTCGCGTTAATATAACTATCTCCTGAAAGAAATCTTTCGAGAAGACGATCGAAATGACTGGCGTTTATGCCTGTTGTTAAGCAAAAAGTACGATAACAATGCCCTCTCATCCTGAATGTGAAGTAGCTAGATAAACAAATTACCTGGCGGAAAATGTGGCCAAAGTGAAACAACCAAAAACAGCGCCTCAAAATGGTGACCGGTAGACGGTAAATGAGTTCACTAAAACAATCACGTAGAGATGGAAATGAGATTGTGTCAAACAGCAGCAAACAAGAAATTTTAGTGAATATGCAACAATGGTTACAAAAAAAAGGTAGAAATATATTCGCTTTGTTAAGCCATGATGCAAAATCCACCAAACGTTTTCACGGTCCGCAGAAAAGGCAGACGAAGAGCAGATTCAGAATCGACTTTTTTACAAGGAAATCAAGTAATCATCAACTAGTTCAACATCTGCTATCAACAGTTCACGTCAAACGTACCGTGCAATCTACAGTACAGCTATCAACAAAAATTGTATTCGACCAAACGTTCTGATATATTGGTACACATAATCCTGTGGCTCACCAACTGCTTCAAAGATGGACACTCCAATGGAATGGTCAACTGGTATTGTGCCAGCAAAGAGGTTCCACGGAATTTCATTCAAAGACCACCCACTTACGCCTAAATTCCCCGCGATTTATCAAACCCCGATGCATCGTCATGTTGAGGGCGCGAAAATCTGGCACATTTTAGAAGTGTTAGGTCCTCTGTTGTTTCTGATCTACATCA
>LUCH01000204.1:29294-47357 GCA_013368495.1 Paragonimus heterotremus | reverse complement strand
TCCGGGACCCTTGGGCCTCTGCCTCGAACCCGTGTATCAATCGCTGAAATCGCGGAAACACAGAAATTGGAAAGCCTTAAATTGGTTTGAACGTTTGGCACCCCCGGACTACTAGGAGTTGGTTCCGATTTTATACATCTAAGTGTGAGGTGATACTCGTTCACCATTCACTCCATACGGACGATTATCTTGGCGGTAACAAGCTGGCTATTGGTACGATTAACAAAAGTCCCGAAAAAATGTTCCAAGCAAAGTATATTTTTGTTTAAACTGCGTTTCATTGGCAAAGTAACTTACCCTGTATTCGGACTACATGCGCCAATGTATTAGATGTCCTAACCCAATAAGCTCTCCATGATGTCCAACTCATTGATGTGCTTAATTCTAGGTTAAACATTCAAAGTGGTCGTTTGAAGCTAACCAGGTACATCCTGTTTAGCGATGAGGTTTAAACGAGGGAAATCATTCGTTGGGTTTGTTTTCGTACCTGGACAGTTTGATTCAATTATCTCGAACTCATTTTTATTTGACTAATCACCGGTGGTGGTTAGCATTTTGTACAAAAAGTCTCTCACAATCCCCCTCCACCTCATCCAAATATGCTCATGCTGAGCACAGATTGAGAGCATCGAGGTAATACGTTGGATTCACTCACACACCCATTGGTCTTATTCTTTCGAGTTTACACTGGATACGTGGTGTGTGAGTGGAACCGCAAGCGGTGCAGTGCAAGCCACTTAGGGTGATGGTTTAAATCGCAGGTGTCCTTTGGCTTTGGCCACTGTGACAGGCTAATCCGTTTCGGATGCCGCCAACCAGTACGTTGGATTGATAGCAACGATTGAGCCGGTCGACATGCATGAATATGTGAAAACTTTAAACTTTCAATGACCTACATGATATATCGGCCCAGAGGTAAGAAGACTGTTACAGAAGGGAGAAAAATCTCAGCTTATGCGTTTCTGTTTGTGTTACCCGATGAGAAAAATTGTGTTGAACGGCTTATACGTCTATAGAGAAAATAAATGCAACTGAATAAAGCGTAAGTTCAATGGAGCTCTTGGCTGTAATCACTTCAACAAGCGAACATCAACGCACGCCAAAACAACGTTCAGTCAAACATGCACGGTTAATGACCAACGGAACAGGATTAGAATAACAGTCAAGGGAACTTGTGGTGAGAATTACCTCTCACGTATGTGCCAATGTGGTAATAATTTACAGTAATAAATCGATTCAGCCGCGATTACAGGGGTGAGTAATGTCATGCAATCTGAACAGACCGTAACTGTAAATCAGTTCTGTCTGCATAGTAACCTACCTGTTACATTACCTAAGTCTAGTGAATGTTCATCATTATTTAGTGAGGGAAATACCAGTGGACGGCCTGTCGTGTTGAGTATTTTGTAAGTAGGAGGCAGGTTCCCCCTCAGATGTCTGTAAATCATTGAGATTTGGCCTCATTCTGACAGTCTTTCCTGGTAGCGAATTCTCCCAAATTCCATAAGTTTTCTAGTGACCCGTCTCTGAATACTTTCACTACGTGCCAAATCTTTCCTTAAATAAGTACGACAGGTTCGTGTTCACATTTCTCGGGGCGGACGGATTATGGAGGCGAACACTTCAGGATAGAGTGTTCCACAAATTCTTTCTGGAAGACTCAGGGTTATTAGTGTCTTTTGAGCATAGCAGCACAATTTGTAGACAAACTCGAACTGTTTGTCACTATGGTCCCCATGTCCCGTTAGCAACTGACATGAGCAGATTTGTGTCTATAAGCCAACAGTCAGTAGAAGTTTGGATGGTAATTATGCATGACTTTACATATGTTGACATTGAACGGCAGGTTATTCTCTACAGACCACCTGCTTAGGCAATGGCGTGTAAAATAATTCACAAACCTCTAACGACATATCGCAACCACGCCGTTGTGAAAGTTCGCATGCTGTCCTATGTTCTGCTGTTTTTGTGTGGTGTGCATCAGGTTGAGCACATTTGTGAATAAATCGCTGCCCAACGTCCGCCTACCGACATGCTTAATTAACCGTCACATCACAACCGTCTATAATGCGGAATACAAGTACTAATACATCTCGCACCACAGCTGTTCGGCCCCCACTATCAACGGCCACCTATACCAAAGCTACCTATCGTGTATCTGTTATGTGCGACCTGTATGTCCTACAGTTGAAAATACCCATTCTGCATCTTAATATGCCCAAACGTTACGTGAACAAACAGCGCATTCAAATAACCATTCAGAAACTGTCCAGTAAATTGAAGCATGTAGTGAGCTGCTTGCTTACTACAAACAAAACTATGTTTCAATACTTTGTATGTCTGGTTTAGTTGTGAGTAGAAACGCGTAGCAAACAAGATCGTTTTCTGTGTTTCATCATCAGGCCAAATACAATACTGATAAGTAGTTCGGCAGATTTGATAATTTAGAAGAGATCCATTTGCGAAAAATCTAGACTTCGGCTGGATTCGAACCAACGATAGAAACAACGTGTCCAAACGCGGCAAATTCTCTATCAGCTGAGCTACAGAGCCCCGCCGGGAGCTCAGAAATTTCACATTTGGACCTAGTTACCCACCCAACCAACTATGTCATATGAAATCCATCAAATGATCCAGCCGACTGACTGCCCAAGCAGGATTTATCGATCACTTCACGCTGGAATCCACAAACGCCACCGATGAGCATTGACAGTGAATCACTGATAAGTAATTTGGCAGATTTGATGATTTAGAAGAGATCCATTTGCGAAAAATCTGGACTTCGGTTGGATTCGAACTAGCGACAAAGACAACATGCCCAAACGCGGCAAATGTACGTCAGTTGCAGAGATCACTGCAATTCACCTACACTCACCACCACTGTGCGCCCAAAACTGACCAGTCAAAACGTTGAACCTTCCATGACCGTGTAGGCAAACTCAGGATAGAATGATCCCGCAGATATGACACGTCTCCCGCAGACTTCGTATAACTCACGTGATCAGTGTTATGTAACTTAGTCTCATGACTCAAACCAGAGAGAAAGCTACGTTTGTAATGTACACGATAAGGCGCACTCCGGATTTTTGTTTACATCCAAAATTACTCCTCTTAATTTGGTTATTTGCAGTTTTTAACTGTTCGCGGGGTTTTTATTTCTTCAGTAAATGTTCCAGCGGCTTTCTTCCCAACACAAAACAACTGTACCTGTAACCTGGATATTTCCAATGCTACCAGTTGGGTCTCATCTCAGAAGAATAAAGTTCAACCCTGAATTTTTAAATCATCACCAATAGTTACACTTCCAGGTGGTTCATCTGCAGACCACCCGCAATTAGAAAACACGTTACCGCCGCTTGTGTTCGATGCGCAAGTAAATTTGCTTGCCAGTGACATAGACTACTGGTTAGCAACATAGATGATTTCGTGTAGTGTGTGCACACCCAGGGTTGAGGTCAGACTTCGAGCTGCTACCAACATTGAATTCAAAATGACTAGCAATTAGATAAGTCAAACTTTCATCATCGATGGAACATATCAAATGTGATGATAGAAACAAATCTGCTACTAAAGGTACTGGGTAGAAGGTGACTTAATTAAGTCTTCATCTCCCAGTTTTGTGGCCGCAGCTCCACCATCAGATGGGGCCAACGTTTCTCATTGTTGTTGTGTCTTCGACAACCTAACTTCCGGTTGACTAACTAGGTAAGCGCGCACAATTTTTTCACAATACGGTGTCATTTATAACTTCGGTGTCTGAAAGACTGAAAGACTGATTAACGCCCGCGTATCATCCAATCTCATCTCAACTATCACCAAATCGCCTCACTGATGTGGTCAAAAGCTCACTTCAATATTCTGCCAACAACCATTACACTTATATATGTATATATGAATCTAAGTGAAAACCATCAGAGAGCTTTACGTTCGAACCGTCGCATCGCTTAGACGATGCTGGTGTTCAGTGTGATATCCTGACTGGGCACTTCTCAAAAAACCAAAGATTATGCTATGCGTTCAGTAATTTCATGGCATGGATTCTTTTTTTACTACGTTTATTACCCAAACACCAAACACGCGAATAACACCACCTGTCAAGGTTCACCTTGTTGTGATAGCAGGCTAAATATTAGATCAGTGCGGTGACAAGACAGGAACCTTCAGCGAAAGTTCGCGAGCACATGAAGATAAATTGTGAAACTGAGGTGAAAATCTACTCGATTCACCATTTATCCAAACTCCGACACAACAAAAAGTCCAATAAGGGACCAGTCCAAACATTGCATCAAGATGCCACATCACGATTAGATGAACAGCGTCGATGTTACATTTTCCGCGATTCGTCACTTTCTTTGTTCTTATTGCACCAGTCAACTTACAGTGACAGACTGGTTTCTTTAATACTGATATACGTTAATAAATCTAGGTTTTTGTCTCATGAATACCGAGTGCTCGTTGCAATCAGCCCGAGGTATTTTCCGTTCTACTTAAGCGGGGTTTTCAAATTGACCACTATTTCGAGGGCTATTCAAAGCCCCTAATCCCGAGTGTTACAGAAACACATGTGAGCAAACAGTCAGCGGTCACTCTTCGGAAACAACGGCTTGATTTTCTAAGATACAGGTGAACCGATGAAGCAATGGCTGATTGTGATCCATAGGACCAATGACGTACGTATTTAGTCGCGAAAGTAATACAGCGGACTCCATGTTCTAACCACTTGACTAGTCACGTACAGAAGGAGTAACATAGTCAGTCTGATGTGATGGACATGGAAAATTGTGATGTATATTTCAGTTTTGAGAATCGGCAATCATATAGACGCATGCATACCGGCTACTAAAAACGCTGCTGGTCTCCAACCAACTGAAAGTTGTAAAAAGCGACGTTGCTAATATGTACTACTGTTTGAGATAATGTCAGACAGCCTGTGATAACAATAAACAATCCTTTGTGAGTAGACAGTAACTCGAAGGCTAGAACACGCCGACGACATACATGGCTGATCTACACTGTGAGGTGGTCGCTGAAACAGACTTCCTCATGTTACGCAAGGTGATAAAAGTGGATATGGCGAATCGTGACCTTCAAGTATTCAGGCTAGTGGGTTGGAGAAGAGTTGGCTACATGTTCCAGCTAGTCATCCTTAATCCGAACCCATCGTCACCCAATCACTTCACTGCATAAAATATGTGGTGTGAAAATGAATGAACTAAATTAAACTTCGATAAAAATTAACGAGTGAAGTCATGGACTGGACTCCTCAAGAAGGAACAGCATTCGTGGAACGTTCAATGGTACTTGGGAAATATTCAAAGTGTCCCAAGCGTAGTTGATTGTACGAACCGCTGGAGCTGGAATTTAATCCGACAATAGAATGTCTTAGCTGGCTACCAATCATCTACCGTTGAAGGAACACCTACCGCGTGAGCGTACAAGTTTTAGTCAAAGACGTCGTGTTCACTTCAAATCGATTCAAATAAAAATGTACAATACCGTCTGATGCAGCAGTTATGCGGAGTTAGCAGAATGAAGCATAAACAGTAAAAACACCGCGGATATATGGAGACAACGGCTTTAGTTTTGAAGTGAGTTCATGTCTAACTGTATTGTCGGTCTTCAAACCGACATACAGAGAACTTGATTCAAGATAAAGTGAGACACATGTCGCAGAGTGTATGATATCTAGGAAAGGACTCATTCAGATTTAATTGTTGCCAAATAGCCTACCGGATACACATTCGAGGCAATTCGAAGTGCATGCCAGCTGGTCGAACCGAAAATCGAATGAACAAGCGACCATTATTGAAAACGACAATTAGGTAAAAGATGCTTGCATGCGTCTTCTTCACAGATTAACGTCAGAAATCAGAGCGATTAGACAGTGCTTATCGTAAGTTCAATCCTCAGCACCTTATAGACTGAGCCTATGGTAAATCGATGCACAATTCCCACCACCGGCGGCGCCAATAATGGGTCGACTTCGTTAATAGACAAGTGTTTGCAAAAGTGCATGGGTTGAACACAAGAAAACGACCCACTGAAATTCAGTAGTAAGGTATAATGCAGGTCGCCTAAAACGATCAGCGTCCTTGAAATGATACTTCAGCATTTGACTACTACTCTCATGACGCAGGATGGCTGAGAGAATATCACCGTAAAATCCGATCCAGACAGGGGGTGGGTTACGACCCACTAAGGTTGGCATTAAAAAAACAGTGACAATTTACGTACCATTGAGAGATCTGCCACCGTTAAATACAGCAACTTTACAATTGTACTGTAAGACAAAAACAGATCATCATGAGCCAGCGATCTCTTCAAACACACGGTAACTCAGCAGCAGCAACGACCAATAGCATGGCCCCGGATGTGAGCCTAGGTCACCGTGACTGTTCCGGTTTGGGTTATAATAACTTCATCGTGTCTAACTCAAACATAACTTCGTCCGTAGTATGCTAATGAGCAGCACGTGATGCGAAAAGTGAAAAACGAAGTGACGTTGAAAGATTCGGCTTGCCACGGGTATAGCTCGTATTGTAATTCTACAGTGAAAAGCCCCAAATGCTGAATCCCAGAACTGTTTCATCAGTCTCTCGCCAAGTTGAGAACCTCAGATATGTGTCACAGTAATCACAGGCGCATTAATAAGTGTGCGCGAATGCGACCACACCGAACGTAAAATTTAAATTGACAGTAAACTGCTGAAAGGTCTGTAAGTCCGTTATGATATGACAATGCATAACGTGATAATCTCAAAATCAGCCATGGATTCCACAGAGCTTTATTCCCACACATTCGCCTATCACCAGTGCACGGCTCTCTGTTATTAGTCACGGCTACACATATCACAAATTAACCAACAGTCATCCAGGATGACAAACATACACCACCATCAGTGTAATTAATCTGCCAATCAAACACAATGCAACAATTTACATTTCGGTGCGGATGTGTTGGACGAAATTCCGATCATGATCGACATGGCAGCCTACCACGGTGCGCATAGCAAGGGTCAATCGAACTGCCGGTCTGTATGCGATAGTCGGAAGCAGGTAGCAGAAAAACTGTGTTTATCGGTAGCCCCCCGATTAGAGAACATAGGCCAGCTGAAACAGTCTGACGTTCACTTCGAAAATCTGGTCAATTCTAAACGATTATATTAATTATGGTACGTATTCATGATAAGTTTTGATGTAATCAGGCAAAATGTTAGTTAAAGTAAATCCATTCAATTTCATTAAGAAATTGTACTACACACGCCGAATTCAAAATGCGATCAACAGTGTCACGTTTGAACTGATTTTGATTGATCAGGGTGTGTCGAATCAGCATCTCATCATCCACAGTAGTGCGGTTGAACAAAATACTACATTTTCAGGCTATTGAATGGTTACTGCTGTCTGATGTTGTTGCTGTAATCTGCTCTGCTCTTTCCTGCCAGACAATTTTGTAACAAAGCTTGAGAAACAAGTGACAGAACAGTTATCTTTAGTGCCGCTATACAAACGACACGTCAGTGATACTCTTCTCATCGTAGATGATCAGCTGCAAGCACAGAGCTTCATGGATCAAATGAGTTCTCTACACCCAAACATCGTCTCTCTTTTAATGACGATAATGTATGCCAAATAACTGACCGTCGTCCTGTTAGTTTCATCACGAGAAAACACAACGCGGTCTTTAGATTACCGTCAGTTCGATGAAGTAATTGTGGACCACTTGTCCAACTTTCACGATAGCGGAAAACCAATTGCGTACGGCAGTCATCTGAACTGCATCTTAATAGACGACACGTTGTTGATGACTTTATTGTTTTAGACGGCATATATAAAGTATAAAGTATTTAGGTATGAAAACAAAAATAGCCCATCGATTCTTGATACAGCCATGGAGAGAAAGACGGATGGTGCCATTCAACACTGTGTTCACCAGAAGAATATTTAGATGGGTCAGTGGCGATATTGTGGTATTCGACAAGAACAAATTGTAATAAGTTCGCTACTTGATCGGGCAAAAGGAAATCTTACCGAAGATGCTACTCATGGAGAGTTAAATCTGGTGGGGTCCACATTGTAGTTGATAGCTTATTCACTATAGGTCAGGGAATGAATAAGTCGTTTCTTGACCCATACTGCTACCTTGGCGAGGTGGTCCGGCTTGTGTACTGTCTTGATCCGGCTGGCTGTGCTGACTAGGACGCCGGTCCATCCAGGTGCAATCTTGTCAGACAGGTCAAAAAAGAGCAATCAGACGAAAAGCAGATGCACTCATCGTGTTGTATGTCCCACCACTGACCGCGCAGGAGTAGTTAGGTAGTGAGGCGCGATCCTACGAGCATACAGTAGAATTATTTCTACAGTTGCACCACTGTTGTCTTCAGAATCAGAAAGAGAAAGCTAGAAAGGTACTCCCAGACAAAAAGTACTCCGATCTTCCAACGATTGATCGTGAACGCCGGTGTATAATCCAGTTGAAAAACACCTGGTATCTCCAAAAAGCCCGATGTGGCTTCGAATAGATCCGCTGCGCGCAGCAGTGCTCAGAATAAGACATCAATGTCTTGTTCACAGCGCCCTCTGGCTAGGCCAGCCCCCTCAATGCCAAGTAAGTCAGACCGTTTAATCATTGAGTGTGGGTAGGGTCCCCCAAGAAAACCCTGTACCCTGTTGTCTCGCAGGTCAGACTTTTGAGTCACAGACTCGAAGTTGGGCCGCTCAAGTCAACCCCCTTTCGCGGCACAAACGACTAGGAAATATCAGAAGTTATTGTTCTCCCGACAGTGACACTGTTCATTCAACCAGACTTCCTCCTACTGTTCTACTCCCCATCCCTTCTGCTTTCCATGTATCTTCAGGCGATGATTGTTTTCTGAGGCTAAGACAACTGGTAATCAATGTCCGACTCTTCGACAAGTCGGTCAGCAAACTGCTCTGACTAGTATTCGCTCAAGTCTGTGGTTTGATGTGTGCTGCGTGTCAGAGACGCGAGTTCACGATTCTAGCGCTCTTATCCACTTGAACTCATCCTTAGATAACTAATCATTCAAGCGCTTCTATCTCAGGGTTTCTGGTGACTCCGAAGCTGAATCTCGTGATCAAGCTGGAGTGGGAATCGTACTGAATTCCAGGACACAGTGATGTTTGCTTGATTGTATGCCAGAGAACAGTTGCTTATGTGTTGTCTGACTTAAAATATAGATTAAAGTGTATCAAAACAAATCAGAAAAGCGTTGCATATTCATTATATTGGCGTATGCTCCAACAGACAGCTGTTCGGGTGCTACCAGAGATGCGTTCTAAGACGCCCTGGTTGACCTTCTGAGGTAGACTAAACACTCTGACATCATATTTGCGGGCGATTTTGGTGTTCATCCACTTGGCTTGGTCGTCTTATTCCGGATGAGAAGCGGCTAAAAGATATGTTTGGTGTCCGGGCACAACGCACTGTCAATGACAAAAGACTGCTGCAGTTGTGCGCATCTCACGGTCTGTATATTTCGAGCAACGTATTCCAAAACAGGGCAGAGAGATTGTTACGTGTGGACATCTTCGTGCTTACCAACCGAGGACACAGTTGGATCATATAGCAGTTAGTTACAGGTGGCGCCACTCTATTAAGGACTATCGTGCCTTTTGGAGCAACCACCTGGACTCGGACCATGCTGTTGTGCGTGCCCGTTTTGTTTTATCATTTGCCCAGAGGAGATACGCTCGTAAATGCAAGGTACTTAACTAGCATTCGAGCGATGAGGATGTGAAGAACGTTCACCAAAAGGCGTTGGTGACGAAGTTGTCCAGTTCGAGTCAGATGGCGTAACCTAATGAACACTGCGATCAACTTACCGCAGCTATGAAAGCATGATGTGAACAGGTATGTTCCGAAGGAGCTGTGAAATTACGACAGAAGTGGATTACCGTCAGGACGGTAAACCTCACGAACAAGCGTCGCTCGATCCCACTTGGTTCCGAATATGAAGACAACCGTCAAGACCTTAAAGACAGAGTGATTAACAGCTTTCGCAAAGACCGTCAGCACTACTTGGTCGAGCAATCGAAAGAGATAGGAAAAGCCTCTTCGCCTGGGAATATCAGAATGTTTTCCCTCTTATCCGTGGTTGTACTGGTCGTTGAGTCGGATAAAGTGAGACCATAAGTGAAGAGATGGTTCACTTATCCCCAACCAATCGTGATGACTTGATAAGTAAACTGAACATTTTGAGGAACAGTTCGGTTGGCCTCAACTAAATCATGTGGACGACTGGACCAGAATAGTCAGTTATTGCGTTCCAGACGGCCCTGTGTCAGAATCAGAAGTGGTCCTGGAGCTCAAGTTGTTGGAGCGTAATAAGGCTGCTGATTCAGATCTCCCCTCTAGTTCTCTTTTCAAGGACAGTAGTCAACCTATGGAATTAAAAGCACCTGCAATGTCAACCCGATACAGGTTATACACTTCAGGTGACTCCACAGCCGCCGTTACAGGTCAGGCTGGAGTTGGTGTAGACCTCAGCGCGACGACTGCAACCGCACTGATAGATTGGATCCCTGTTAACAGTAGACGTTGTACCGTCCGCCTGGTAGGTTCAATTAAGGTCAGCTCTAGACGCAAGACTCACAAATTTATTTATTTTGCCCGGCATAACGACCTGGAGATTTCACCGACTTGCCTGCGGTATGATGTGTAAAATAGTTCCAAAACTCATACTTGCATATTATATCTAGGCTATTAAGAAAGTTCGCACGATGCATGTTGTCCGATTGTTTGTCACCAAGCCATGTGACTGCGGCGCGAACCCGAACGCACACGTATGTCACACACTTCCTGTTTAATCGAAGAGAGTGAAGAGGTAGGAGTAGAGGCCTTGATTCAGCTGTTTCAACTTGTATGGGCGACGTAGACCATCCCTCTGTGCTGGATTCACGCGATAACAGTTCCTATATCCACGAAAGGTATCAGCTCTTGCGAAAACCATAGGGGAATTAGTTTGACCCCAGTCATTTCAAGAGTTCTGACCTCCATTCGTCGAGTCACTGCAGTTCGGGAGTTAAACACCAGAGAAGAACAGGCAGGGTTTCGCCGTGGACGGGGATGTATAAATCATATTTTTACCCTTCGTCATGTGTACCGTCGGTCAAAAATCCTTGTATTCCTCGACTATACAGGTGCGTTCGATTCGGCGGATCAACCTACACTTTTGGAGTCACTTAAACGCAGGGGTGTACCTATCAAGTATGTGAACATACTGTCGGCACTTTACTCTCATAATTCTACACAGGTTAGGGTTTACGGGGAATTATCTGACAGCTTCAACACCATGAGCGGCGTACGTGAAGGCTGTTCGCTTTCACCATTTTTGTTCAATTCCGTCATGGATGAAATAATGAAGGACTGTCTGCAGCACTCGAATGATGCCGAAGTGGACCTCCTACCTGGTAAAAGACTGACTGATCTTGATTATGCTGACGATAAGGTGTTGCTGTTTGACAACTTTCAGGTGGCACAAGCAACGTTGAACGCTATTTCGCGTTCTGCCAAGTACTTCGGAACGTGTTTTGCAGCCTCAAAATGCAAAATGTTTCTGCAAGATTGCTGTAATTACGTAGATTTAATGTTAGCTAACGAAGGCATGGAGGTTGTTGACCGATTTGTATACCTTGGAAGCTGCATCAGCGGCGGCGGCGGAGGTGTAGGGAATGAAATAGAGACGCGTATTCTCAAGGTTAGGACAGTGTTCGCTAGTCCGACACAACTACGGAAACAGAGAAGTATTTCCCTGAAACTTAAGGGTCGGGTATATCAGACAACAGTGAGGGCTGTATTACTTTACGGCAGTGAAACCTGGCCCATCAGGGTGGAAGATGTGAACCGTCTTCAGATATTTGACCACCAGTGTCTACGTTCAATCGCTTATGTCGGGTGGCACCAGCGAGTAAGCAACGAGGAGGTTAGGAAACGGGTGTTTGGCACTGATTGTTAAACGAGTTCTTTTGTTCAGTCACTACATTTGCACAAACTTAGATGGTTAGGCCACGTACTAAGGATTTCAACCAATCGCTTACCACATCAAGCACTGTTTGTCGACGCTGCGGTTGACTGGCGTAAGGCGCGAGGTGGACAAATAATGACCTGGCGTAGACAAATGAAATCATTCACAAAGGGGTTGTTCACAATAGATCGGATTTGTCTCCCAGGCTGAGGTCCTCGCGATTCGCAGTGGAGTGAGACGTTAGATGAGATGGCGGCCAATCGAGCTCAATGGTGTGAATGTTGTTTGTCCGAGTTGTCTGTGAAATGAGTGCATTGAATGACGCAGGACAGTGAAAGCCGTAAGGAAGCTGTCTTGCTGATGACGCCTTACTTGAACTTACAGCTCGGTTGTTTGTTTGCAAGGTATAAGCGCCTTGATGTCGTATGTTTGAATATAGACGTAGCAATTTTTAGTAGTTAGGTCCATTCCCCTCTCCTTCTTTTTTACTCTTTTTCTGTACAAGGTTTGTTTTTTTCTCCGTGGTTGTGCAGCAGTTAGGCATCAGTGTTAATCACTTACGTAGTGCTATCAATAGTGTTCAAGACTTGATATGTGTTGTTGAAAAGATGCAGTTAAATCTATCAGGATATAAAACTGCCAGTAAGCGCTTCCAGTCTTCATTAACCAAATCTATATTAAAAATCGATTTTGAGATAATCGTAGATCCGTAGCAGGCCAACTGAACTATACTGCCGAGTCATCAGGATTGTGGTTACCACTGCTGAGTACGTTGACCAAGTCCCAAGTTAATATACACTGTCTACTACTATCTGTTTTAGTTCATTCACACTTTGCTTCATAGATGCTAGTTGAGCGTGAAAAGATTTATTGACGATCAAATAATGAAGCACGGTGTACAATGTAAGACTGTAATAGGTTAGAGTGTATGTTTTAGAAGACGTTGGAGACTGTATATGACGGGACGCCATTTCTGTAGTTCAAAGCTGTCACTCCGCCTGGGTCACAGTGTCCTGCTTTCATTTTTAAAGTTTGTCCCACTCCAGAAATCAGAATCAGGCGTTACGCTTCTCTATTGCGAAACTTAGTGCAATATTTATAGTCCTGAGATCGCCATAAGTATTCTTTCTAGCGGAAATTGATATGTCTTTTTGGCTGTCCGTAAAGTCGCTGGCATACAAGAGGCGCTCATGGTCACCAGGGTTCGAACTCTGTTTGGTCTGTAAGTCATAGGATTCGGATCAAACATTTCATAGTCTCCATAAACTCAAATACCAGGTTTTTCTGCTAATTCCTAAGAGCACCAGCACGAGAATAGTTCACAACTGATAGACTCACAAGAGCCTTGACAACTATGATGTTTTATTTCTTGATCAACAACGACATCTATCCGTTGACCCCGCGAAATGTAATGGCCGTTAAACAGTTTAGTAATACTCTAAGTCATCAAAGGTAAATATAGACCCAGAAGAGCGCACGTTGCTATTGTGTAATTGTGAAACTTGATCGCTGAGCTGCAACCTGTAATTTGTGATCCCGGATCCTAGATTTCAAAATGTGAGCATGCACAACTTAACATCCGCTGGTGTTAAGTCAGTTCGTTGATGAGGAAGAGACTTTTGATAGAAACATAGCCTTAGTCATTATCAAGATATGATCACTAATCGCAACATGCTGTCAGGCGTACACAATTTCGGTGCACTCTACTGAAAGCCCACAGAGACAGACGTGTGCAGATTGTCAATCACAGTGTGCTCCAGTCAGAAAGATGAAGTTAACCTAAACTTGCTTTGTATTCAAACAACATCAATGTGACAGATCCTGTTTATTCGTGCTGTACAATGTTTATGAATTAGCTGATTACGAATGTATGACTTGAATAGCTGTGGTTACAATAATGTCAGTGTTTTCACTAATGATGTGATTGTAGCCCAATGATGTAGTGAAATGTTGGTTTTTCTCTAACAAAATGTTGGTCATTTCCAGAGTAGAGACAGAAACCTCATTTGCGCTATGCAAGTGCACGGCGACTTTCGGTGCATTCATCAACAACGTTGTACAGTAGTTACAGTTTAACCCAAAAATCACTAATTTTGTTTGTATTCACACCAAATTTGATATGAACAAAACAAAATCGTTTGTCAAGATCTATCGCTTCAGAACAACGAAGGTCCCGAGAATTCAATTACCACCTGTTTCGAATCAGTTGTAATATTACATCACAGCGCGTTACTTGGTAGTGGGCTGGGTAATTATGTCGACAGCGAGGAGTTAATCAACAGAAACAGAACGTTGATCTCCATCAAGATTTGAAGGATAATACCGGCAGCAGTTAAGAATAAACTACTACCATTCATGCGCAAGTTTAATGCGCCTTAATAAGAACTGATATGGAAGATCCTGATTGCTGATCTCACTGTGACACAATCACAAAAATAGTCCAACTAAGCCCAGATCGTTTTTTCTATAAATGATATCACTATAACGGAGGTTACACATACCGTGGTGTGCATTTTACTCAGTAAATAATGACAGCATTATTGCAGTAGCAATCGACACAACATAGTTGGTGTTCTTCAGTTGTTATGTCGATCTGACAGGATTTTAACCTGACGATAAAGTGAACTGTCGGAATATTTATGTATTGGCTAGAGGAACGGTAGCCATTTTTAAGACAGATAGGAACCCTGTCTCCACCATACAGCTATAGAATATCAGGAAAATTTTGATGAGCTTAGCTATAATACTGGTTCTGGTCGACGCAAAATTTTACTAGCATCAATTTACAGTGACATTCAGTTTTTCATACAGTTACTGTTGCCCGACTAGGAAAGCACTAATAACCAATATGCGATTTTTCATCCACTCACAATTTACGTGTTTCAAATATATCTCGTGAAGAAATTCACGTGTGCGGAGCCTAGCTGAGAGTTGTCGATTAGTACACGTTCGGTTATTTTTCATTAGTGTATTTCCTCATGTTTCTTTAGTTACAAGGATCTCGACAAACTGTCGTTGGTCGTGTACTGACAGATCGGTTACAACCATATTGTACCACAGATCTTCTGTGCCAGCTATTCTCAACGTATTGACGTATACATGGAAACTGGCTGCACCACGCTGAATACGTCAAAATTGATGAGTCCTAAATAATTGTTAGCTTCGCGATATGGGGATTAATCATCAACTATGGCCTGTTATTTAACGTAGTGTTATGGCCATTTCCAGATGATCATTATGCAGGTTTTCAATAATATAAACCCGTTTTCCGGTAGTTGATGGTTTTCATCCCATAATAAAAATGAAGTGTTGCAGAATGTGATTGAGCAAAAACCTTGATGGAAAAAACCAAAACTGCCTATAACCCCCACTCGTGATAAACGATATGAAGGTAGCCCATGCGTCGCAGTATTCAAGCGTCCGTTAATGATCTGTTTAGAGGATGGACGGAAGTAGGCTACAACAATCGGATTGAATGATGTGTCAGTGAACTGTGCAACAAGGTTACCATTGTTATCAATAACCATTACGATCAACAACTACCGACAACACATTTACAAACATCCCGTTGCTCTCTACTTGGCAAACAGGTGCACAAATTACAGCGTACGGTTATTTGTTTGTTTACTTTCCAATGTAGCTAACAGTGCAACGTACATATAGCTGCCGTCATTGAATCTGGTGTTGTGACTGAATATACGGCCTATGAGCGCGTAAACGGAATAACAGTCTATGAAACAACGGAGAACGAAGTATACGCGGTCAGTTAGTTTCTTCTCATCCACTCGACGCCACTGCATGAACAGAGGAAAAAGACTGGCCTTCAAACAGAGCTTCTTTATGTTGCTCAGCCCGAAGGCCTCATGATCACAAACTCGTTCGTATTTACAGGGTTTGCGACTAGCAACAATGCAAAGCCAAAAAGAATGGACCACACAAAAGATCAGACCGCTGAGGACGACCGCAGAGACTGGAGAAGTACATGATTATTGCAACAATGAAGGTCGCTGAATGGTTTACTTTGTTAGCCTTCTTGTCACACAATATTTTTGTGGAGCTGGCGACTTCCCCGACAACTGGCATTTTGGATATTCCATCCTTCAACTAATGACTCTGAACGCACACAGTTCATTGACCAAACAGCTTCAAATCGCGAAATCCTACCAAAATTGGCGAACGCGCATACGCCCTACCCAAAATGTCAACTGGTTAGCAGATTACAATGAATGTGGTTTGGTTGAAGCAATTTTTGTCTAACATTTATCCACAACTTATCAATCTAAAGAAGAACCCAATATAGTGTAAAACCTACTATGTGTTACACTTTGAGCAATCAGAATGGGCGGAATGCTGCAAAAAAAAAACAGAAGTAACATGAGCAACTCTTGAGGAACGTTTACAATTGTCTATGAAATATTAGCAATCTTACAGTCGATTTTAAAGCCAGAACTGAGGATCACGAGCTAACTCAGAACAAGTGTACAACAAAATTTTGTTATCGACAACAGTTGGATAGAAAGATGCCATCGTTTCTGAAGAGGTCTATCTCTTAACAGTTTGTCACCTTTCTTTACCGATAGTATGGCAGAGCACTCGTCAAGGGGTGAGCCATGACAGCAGTACTGGACGTGAAAAAATACTTAATATTTGATACTGATGAGACATCCGAAGAGTAATACACTTGGTAGACTAGAACAAAGTAAGAGAGCCTAGTTAACATAAGATGAACATTACCCAAGGCTGACCGCGGCTTCCTTAGTACCGTAGAATTTCCAGCAAGCTCATTTGCAAAGAATCGCTAGACTGGAGTTCTGTTCTTACCAAAGCTTGCTAGTAATGCTTGCAAGGACACTCCCTGCATTATAACTCTGATCAAGTTCGAAATTAACAGGACGGCTACTGTGAATACCATGTATGAAATACACAGTTGAATGTTGCAGAAAGTTTGAACGCGACAAATCGATCACATATAAGGTAGGGTCAATGACACAGACACCAGCACAATTATCTCATAAAGGCGTGATTATAAGTGAAATTTCGGGTGCAGTAAGAATAGGTACGTATTGTTAGAGATGAGTGTTTTTATATTTGTTAATAGTTCTCATGGAAGTGTAATACAAACACTTGAACTGACCAAAATCCGGCAACACAGAATAAACGAGAAGCCCGTATCACACAAGAAGACATACCAGTTAATGCAATCGACGCAGGAACATCAAATGGATGATTATGTAATCCGCATCAAAGTCATTACAACCAAGGCAAATGTTTTTGTCCATAAAGGTGTGGGTGGCCGCTAACAATAGTAAGTGGTTGCGTTATCTTTAAGAACCGCAGATTGCGACCACACGTCAAAAGATTGGGCGATACCGGACGAGCAATGCAATAGCCAGTCTTTGACAGAGGTTTAGCGACTGAAGATTTCGGGGCACGTCAGCGACCCTGTAGGTTGCTTAGCGGCTAACGTACTGATCTGAATAGCCAGCTGGAAAAAGTTAAGTAATCCTTCCACCGAAACGTTTATCACTGCATCCGACATCAAATTTCCCTTAGTTACACGTAAACTTATGCAAAGAGGACATACACAAGTGTAGTATGGACGAGCGATCGCACTACACTACTCATCATTATTGCAGCCTAACCAGAAGATAGTGTGGTTCGGGCCGCCACTTACCTCAACAGCGACGTAGAATATCTCCGTATTGCATCATCACGTTGTTGATTGATCACCACGTGATTTCACCTAACTGCTGGTGGTCTCAGCATATAATGCTCGATACGGTAAACGCTTAGTTGGCATGCGCAGTACGTGACCCAACCATCTCAGACTATGCAACGTGATCAGTTGACCAAGTGATCGCGTATCTCGAGCGTTCTGCAATACGCGCAATACGGCTTACGTGTGCGTTGCTCATGCGATCAGTCCACTTAGTGTGGGCTAAGTGGCGGAGACAACGACGGCCAAGCACAGTACGTCGGCTGATATCTTATTACTATACTGCTCATACCACTACTACTCAGTAGTGAAGCAGGAGCATGTGGTTCGATATTGAAGTAACCGAGGGTTAAATACAAGA
>LUCH01000204.1:0-12740 GCA_013368495.1 Paragonimus heterotremus | reverse complement strand
TTCTAGTCTATTATTCGGAAATGTGGCCTATTCACAAGGAGGATGTCAACAGACGTACTGTGCTTGGCCGTCGTTGTCTCCGCCACTTAGCCCATACTAAGTGGACTGATCGCATGAGCAACGCACACGTAAGCCGTATTGCGCGTATTGCAGAACGCTCGAGATACGCGATCACTTGGTCAACTGATCACGCTGCATAGTCTGAGATGGTTGGGTCACGTACTGCACATGCCAACTAAGCGTGTACCGTTTGTTGAGACCACTAGCAGCTGAGTGAAATCGCGTGGTGATCAAGCAACAAAGTGGTCGTCATCATAGCATCCATGAGACTGACCAAAAGATATTGTGACTCGGACCGCCGCTCGCTTCAACAATGACGTGGAAAACGTTAGTAAGAAGGTTGAAAATTATTATCATTATTATTATGGATACTGGTATGGCATCGATTGCGACACAATGCCATTTTAGATAGCATCCCTAACCAGCGGTTTGAGTGATTACGTGGACCCAATCCAGGCAGGCGACACCTACCCACCTTGCTCAGTGGCGTAGTTAGGGTCTTCATATTTTGTGACCACGCTGCTGCTTGACCACCACGCGGTTCAACCCAACTTTTGGTGATCTCAGTAGATAATGTCCGGTACGGTAAACGATCAGACGATATACGGAGTACGTGACCCAACCATCACAAGCATTGCACTGTGACTAGTTGACCAATTGATTGCGCATCCCCAGCGTTCCGGAATATGCGCCAGCGAACGACTGTTTCTCACGCGATCAGTCCATTTAGTATGGGCTAACTGGAGCAGATAGCGATGGTCAAACATAGCAAGCCTGTTAGCATCTTCCTTGCGAGCAATCACTTTGAAAACGGAAATTATTGTTGATAGGCACCAATCACGATGTACCCCCTTCAGTTTCGCAAACAGACTGAAGGAGCTTTGTCAGCCTTGACATCAAACTCATCCCCCCAATCTTGAAAAGAGAAGAGAGGAGGAAGTCAGGCCGGGAGGGCTTATAACGCTTCAATAACAGAGCCACTTCTGCTTTCCTCATAGGACTGTCTAGAACGCAGTAACTGACTATTCGGATCCAGTCGTCTACATGGTCTGGTTGAGGCCTGCTGAACTGTTCCTCAAAATGTTCAGTCCACTTGTCAAGTCGGCGCGACTGATTGGTGATGCGTTAACCATCTTTTCACATACGGTTTCACTTGCACCGACTCGGCGGCCAATAAGACCAAACATCGGGGAAACAGGGTTCCGCTATTCCCAGATAAAACGGTTCGTTTCATCTCCCTCGAATGTTCAACAAATTGACGCTCACGGTCTTTGTGCAAGCTTTTAGTCAACTTCCGTTTAAGTTTTCCACGGTTATCTTCATATTCAGAACCAGGTGTGATCGAGCGACGCTTGCTCCTGAGGTTTGTCGACGTGATGGAAATTTAGTTCTTTCGTAACTTCACAACTCCTTCGGAACACACCTCTTCACAGCAAGCCTTCACAGCTGCTGCGATTTTTTCCCAGTGTTCGTCAGGTCCTTTCACTTGACTCAATTCAGCCACTTTGTTCATCAACACTTCCTGGTAAGCGACATTTACACGCTCTTTACATGAATACCAATGAAGCATCTTGCATTTGCGAGTATGACCTCTGGACAAATGACAACACAACAACAACAACAACGTGGTCCGAGTCTAGGTAGTTATTGTAAAATGCGTGACAGTCTTTAACAGAACAGCGCCACCTGTAACCGACTGTCATATGATCAAGTTGTGCCAACGGCTGAGAAGCACGAAGACGTCCACACGTAACAATATCTTTCTGCCCTGTTTTGGAATGCGGTGCTCGAAATATACATACTGCGGGATGCGCACAGCTGTAGCAGTTTTTCGCCATTGTCAGTTCGTTGTGCCCGGACACCAAACATATCTCTTAGCCGCTTCTCATCCGGATAAGGACGATCAAGTCAGGTGGATGAACATCAAAATCGCCCGCAAATATGATGATGTCAGAGTGTTTAGTCTACCTCAGAAGGTCAACGAGGGCGTCGTAGGACGCACCTTTAGTAGCATACGAACAGCTGTCTGTTGGAGCGTACGCCGGTATAATGAATACGCAACGCCTTTCTGAGTTGCGTGTTTAACCGACGTATTGACTTTGATGGAGCAAAAGCGACTGCTCAATGGGATCCAGTCGAGCAATCATTGTTCCGCTCTGGAACTCATTGCGATTCCCACTACAGCTTTACCATGAGATTTGGCTTCGGCGTCACCAGAAATCCCGAGATAGAAGCGCTTGGACTGACAGTTATCAAGATGTGAGCTCAAATGGATAACCGTGCTAGAATCGTGAACTCGCGTCTCTGACACGCAGCATACACCAAACCACAGACTTGAGCGTACACTAGCCAGAGCAGTTTGCTGACCGACTTGTCGGAGAGTGCGGTCACAGGAGATGCCAATGTTTACCAGTTATCTTGGCTTCAGAAAAGAATTATCACCCTAAGTCACATGAAAGGCAGAAAACTTGGAAGCAAAACAGAAGGAGCAAGTAGTAATGGATGAATAGTGTCACTGTCAGGAGAACGATAATTTCTGATACTTCCCAGTCGTTTATGCCGCGAAAGGGGGTTGACTTGAGCGGCCCCACCACGAGTCTCTGACTCAAAAGTCTGACCTGCGAGACAACAGGATACAGGGTTTTCTTGGGGGACCCTACCGACACAATGATTAAACGGTCTGACTCACTTGGCAGTGAGGGGCTGGCCTAGCCCGAGGGTGCAATGAATAAGACACTGATGCCTTATTCTGAGCACTGCTGCGCGCAACGGATCTATTCGAAGCCACATCGGGCTTTTTGGAGATACCAGATGTTTTTCAACCGTATTGGATAATACACCGGCGATCACGATCAATGGTTGGATGATCGGAGAGTCTTTTGTTTGAGGGTACCTTTTCTAGCCTTTTTCCTTCTGATTCTGAAGACAGCAGTAATACGACTATAAAAATAGTTCTACCGCATGTTCATAGGACCAAACTTACGTGATCAGTGGTGGGATACACAACACGATGAGTGCATCTGCACTCCGTCTGACTGCTCTTCTTTGACCTGTCTGACAAGATTACACTTGGAACGACCGAAGTCCTAGTCAGCATAACCCTCCGAAACGACGCACTGTACAAGGTAGCAACTGCTACCAAGAGGACCGCGAGAGTGATAAAAAAACACTAACAAGAAGAGAATAACTGAAGACAAAGGACGTGATCACCAACTTACCATCAAACACACGACAGTCGTCAAACGCTCTCCACAGGAAACTGCCTTAGCATCGGCCCACGAAAACAGCATTGTTTTCCAATACTCATGTATCTGTAACTTCAGTATGTATCGTGACCGAGTCTCTTTGTCTGTGAACCTTACTGACCATCGGAACTACCATCCTCCACACCCTCAAGGGGACAAGGATCTTGTATCTCTCCTGATCATGCATGTGTCCGTGCACAAGCACACCTCGCAGACGTGATTTCCAGCACTCAACATCATCACAAACAGCAATACGTAAATGATTAACACTGATACTTAACTGTTGTAGAACAACGAAGGAAAAAACAAACCCTCTATAACAAGAGGGAAGGAAAAAAAGAAAGAGACGGGAAGGGACCTAGCTACTAATATAAAGGTTTCGTCTATATTCAAACATTCAACATCAAGATGCCTACACTCTACAAACAAACCACCAAGCTGTAGGTGAAAGTAAGACGTCATCAGCAAGACAGCTTCCTCACGGCTTTCGCTGCCCCGCGCCATTAAAAGCATTCACTTTACAGACAACCCGGCAAGACAGTAACATTCATGCCCTTGAGCTCGATTAGTAGCCATCTCACCTAACGCCTCCAGCCACCGACTCTGTGAATCATGAGGGCCCCAACCCGGGAGATAAATCCAACTTAGAGTGGCCAATCCCTTAATGAACAATATCATTTTTCAAAGCCGGGTCATCATCCGTCCGTTTCGCACCTTACGTCAATCAGCCACTGCGCCGTCAAAGAGTGTTCGGTGTGGCAGACGACTAGCTGAGATCCCTAACACATGACCCAATCATCTAAATCTGGGCAAATGTGGGAAGTGAACAAAAGAACTCGCTTGCCAATCAGTGTCAAATACCCGTTTGTTAACCTCTTCGTCACTCACCCGCTGATGCCACCCGATATGAGCGATCGAACA
Organism: Paragonimus heterotremus; assembly: GCA_013368495.1. Taxonomy (NCBI): domain Eukaryota; kingdom Metazoa; phylum Platyhelminthes; class Trematoda; order Plagiorchiida; family Troglotrematidae; genus Paragonimus; species Paragonimus heterotremus. The sequence continues at coordinate 8,514 of LUCH01000204.1, read as the reverse complement.
CAAGAATAGGTGAGCAAATACCTGACGTAGGTTCACGTCTTTTACCCTGATCAGCTAATTCTCGTTGCCATAAAGTAACAGAACCCTCACTTTCGCCTTTTATATGCGACTTTCAAGCCTCAAATAGGTACCTCTCTGTCACCACAGGTACGAATCCAAATGTGTGTGCTCCAATAAGAACAACAGTCCCGAATGGAACCACGCCACCCATAGCTAACAGCTGTGCGGTCAATCTGAGACCAGGCTTGATTAGGGGAAGGCGGACATCAAGTATAGCAATGACGTGCACGACGTCTAAAATTAGTGCTGGCTACCAATAGTTTGTGCTCAGCACACAAGTGCAACAGTCGTCCGCCATTATCTGATCGGTGTGACGCTATTCCAAACCTGGCATAAACATTAAGGCGTTCATATCCCCGGCCAGAACGACTATATGAGAACCACGTGTCGACCGAAGGAGAGCGGACAGATCCGAATAGTCCGTTGATGCATAAGTAGACACAATTAAAAGATTTCTGGAAGTTTTGTATTCAGAGCTGGTCTGAACACAACCCGCCAAGAGGACGGCACAAAGTCTACTGTTAACAGAAATCCGATCTAGTAATGCGGCTGAGGTCGTAGTGATGAGGATTATAGCTACTCCAACCTGACATGCAGTCTTTCGAAGTGTATAAATAGTATCGTGTAGACAGTGTGTGTGCTATTAATCCCATATGCTGACTACTGTACCGGATGTAGTCTGTGAAACACAACAGACGTCGACATGCAACGAGTTTACCGTTCGAGCGAGAGCGGCCTGCTGACCTATCTGTTGTAGAATACAAAACGTTTAAAACACTTAAATTAATCAGCACTTTAAGTCAAAGAAATGGACGAGGGGGGTTTGAGGCCGGATGTTTTCTGTGAAATGAGTGCAGTTAACGATGAGTGGTAGTGAAAGCCATAAGGAAGCTGTCTTGCTGATGACGCCTTACTTTCACCAACAGCTCAGTTGTTTGTTTGCAAGGTGTAGACAACTTGTTGAATGTTTTAATATGGGCGTAACTACTTCTTTTAGCAGCTAGGTCCCTTCCCGTTCTCTTCATTTTTCTCCTTCCCTTTTCCTATATAGGGTTTGGTTTCTTTCTACTTCGTGGTTGTACGGCAATTGAGCATCAGTGTGAACCACTGATGTATTGCTATTTATGAAGATGATGATGATGAGACTAGACGAAAAGAGATGGGACTTACTGGCACAAATGTTACCACGATTAGCTACATCTGTTGAGAAACCTGCAGAGTAATCACTAGAAATAGAGGTCAGAAAGGACCTGAGAGCTAAACTTGGTAAGACAGCTGGGGAGAGGTCAGGTTTTCGCCTACCGACCTTGCGAGACGACCAATGCAGTATAGATATAACGATGTCGGTATTCATGATTGTCATCCTCATCACAGACGGTAATGTATCAGTGGTTGTGTATCGGCTAAGATACTATCAGAACGCCCACACTTAGACGAGAGTACGATTAGGGTTCTCAACCAAAGTCTTTGGTTCAAAGATCTGTAACGCCAGGCAACGGGTGAGTGGCGATCTCCTAAAGTTAGTTTTTTTTTCCGGAGAAAGATGTTTATCTTCCTTCAACTTCCAACACGGAGGTTTAAGATAATGTGACTCTTCAGACCTCTACCTACTGGTTTGCTTGGTATGAATGACTCTGTAGGTGTGACCACCAAACCGTCCCGTCTAGTCCAACAGACCACCGACATGCGCAAGCCATCACACCACGTTAAGGTAAAGTCTCGCCGCCGGCACAAACACAGTCATCCGTAAGTTTGCTAGCCAAAGAAAATAAGCAGACAACTGGGTATATGTCACAGTTAAAAAGCGGACTTGAGAAACAATATTTCCCTTGAATACAAATAGGCCTCCATTGTCTCACACTGAACAAGCAAAAAATAGCACGGAAAAATAAGTAAGTAAAGTAGGTAAGTACGAATAGTAAATGGAACAATAAGACGTGGATAGCTGGTGCGTCACGCTCATCCGTTCACTTATGACGACCACGAACCAGAACAGAAAGTACCATGGCTGCAGCTGTTGTTCACCGCACCAGCGACGTGGATAGTCACGGCAGAAAGAAGATATAAAAAAGGTAGAGCAAAATTAAACAGAAAAACGTGGTTGATAATGGACGCACTCACACCACTAACTGTCGGACAGCGTTCTTAACCACTGACGGAATAGTCACATTCTTCAAGTTTAATGGCCACATCGTTTCTTGGCCACCTCAAAACGTTAATCGACAGTAAGTGAACTCAACAAATAAAGATCGATGCAAAAGACGCTCAGCATGTGACCCAATCAGCGCAGACTGTCAAGTTATTTATCTGATCAACTGTTTGCGTGATGGTGAAGTACCGCGTTGCTCACGTGATCAACACATTTGATGCAGGATAACAATTATCCAGTATCAAATGTGATGATATCAACTAATGGCGAAATCGTTCGAAGATGCATTTGTAGTGTAAAATGCAAGCCGACTCTATTTAATCTGACTGCTCGTAACACTTGCGGACTAACTTTAGGGCTACGTGGAGAGACCAAGAGGCAGCGTTCTTCTGAAGTAAGGGTTCCAACAACAGTCCTGTAAAAGGAAATAACAAGAACGAGTATTAGTCAAAGGCCCAGTAAACCATGCACAAGACTTCAACAAACCAAAATTAAAACGGCGCCGACAACACAGCATCACGCCCTGTTATACAATTGTTGTGCACAAAGCAGATATAGGTTCACAGTCGACTGTTCACGTGCTGAAACGCAGAGAGGAACCTTCAAAGAAGAGACACTCCAACAGCGAACACACGAGAGAACAGTCGCTAATCTGATTGTCCGGTACAGTCGTAGACCAACCTTGGGGCAACGTGGAGACATCGGGGGACAGCGTACTTTCGAAGCAGCCATAGTTCCGAAAAAGGGAAGAATAAGAACCAGCATGAGCCAAAGACCCGGTAAGTCATCCACACAACCTACACGAACGAAAACGGTGCTAACAACACAGCAGCGCGGCGGTAAACGATTTAAATGCAACCTCTCTAGTTTCGACTGCGCACTATACAATTCAAATTCAACGCGTTCGCGCTTGCTGGTTCCGACCACACGTTACAAGTTATGTAACAGGCAAGCGAGAAGGCGGAAAGCAGAATTCGGGTAGGAATGTTTATGTAACACGTGACACCTAACATACAGAAGAATGAAGGGATTAATGAGGGGAATGAAGAGATACATACTGACTAGTCTCTTTCACGGGAGTCTTCCAGTGTTTTATCAACTGGCACGATGTTGACAGCATGCTCTGTAAGAAATAGAAAAAGAGCAGGTAAAACAACCGAAACAAAATGGCGTACGTCGTGTTGACTTCGATTTTCCGCTATACTACACCTTCGTTAATGAGGTACCGTCCCGGTGCCTCTGGTACGTCGTTCGAGATCTCTACCTCTGCCCCTCTGATTCCTCTGCTTCCGTTGGAGTCTCGGCCGGTTTAAGTCGATTGAAGTGTATGACCATGGGCTTTTGAAAACTAACTGTGCTTCGAATGTAACACTCGTAGCACTCGTTCGACAACGAAAGGACCTCTCCATTCGCGATGTAGTTTAGCAGGTACTCCGGGGGATGGGACGTCCGTCTGTAGATAGACGTTCGCTCCAACTAGCAACGGGGCTCCATGAGCTTTCTTGTCATAGTATTCCTTTTGACGTCGTCGAGCTGCGTTTAAACACCGGCGAGCCAATTCTTGACTTCGGACAATAGTGTCCCGCAGGGATATGGCGTACTCGGTGGTGAGAAGAGGCAGTCTCCCGAGACAAGGTGTTTGCAAATCCAATGGAAGTCGAAGCTCTCTACCAGTCCGTATGAAACTCGGTGTTTGACTGGTGGAAGAATGAACAGTTCTCCGATACGCCATCAAGCACTGTGGGAGCGCATCATCCCACTATTGAACATCCTTTACAAACGCTTTCAACAAAACCTTTAGCGTACGGTTGGTGCGCTCGATCAGCCCGTTTCCTTTCGGGTGATAAGAGGTTGTTCGTGTTTTATCTATTTTCATCAAACTACACAGTTCATGCATGGTGGTACTCTCAAAATTGAAACCTTTATCTGAATGTAACTGTCCCGGAGCACCCCAAGTGCAGATCCACTTGCTAAAAATCGCCTTGGTAACCGAAGGGATATCAATCGCCGACAACGGTACAACTTCAGCCCATTTTGTGAAGTGATCTACCATTACGTAGCTACCATTATGTACCTTTTTCCCTGGCATGTCTCAGGTATCGGTTCCATTAGGTCGACGTCAACGATCTCATTTGGGTATCCAGTCTGCACTGGTTGTAACGGTGCTCTGTAGTGCGGAATAGAGTTATTACACCTAGCACACGATGAACAACTACGACAAAAATTGGCGACATCTCTCCGCTGACAAGATCACCAAAACCTCGCCCATGCTGCTTCGTCCATTTTATTTTGTCCCGCGTGTCCCAATTCTCTGTGAAGGTTCTCTAGCACCTTGGTCACTTTTGTCTGAGGAACGGCAATACGTCTAGTATGAGTGGGCCCATACTGTATGTACAAGATGCCATTTACCATCACCAGCTGTTCCCGAAGGGCTCAAAAGCATCCAGTCTCCCAACTGTAGCCTGCAAACTCTTCGCTCGTCGGTCTACTTCCACTCGGTGATACCCTTTCGTAAATCAAAGTCAGCTCTGGATCATCTTTCTGCAATTCACCCCATCCTTCTGTTCTGCTCTGAAGACTGATTAGAGCCCCGTGTTGTGTGGTGCTATAAGGACAATCCCCATGATCACGAGTCTTCCAGAGAGGGCATCTGCATCCCCGTGCTGTTTTCTTGACCGATAGTAGCACTCAAAAGTATACTCTTGCAAATACTCCTGCCAACGGGCAATCTGTCCTTCAGGGTCGCGGAAATTCGTTAGCCATGTTAACGACTGATGGTCAGTACGTACCACGAACTTCGTATCCAGCAGGTAATGATGATATTGTTTTAAAAAGAACACTAATGCTAGCATTTCCTTTCTCATGGTGCAATAGTTCTTCTCTCGTTTATTTAGGGATCTGCTTCCGTACGCGATAACGTGTTCTTCTCCTGTTTCACCTTTTTCAGATAACACTGTTCCGAGACCGTGATCACTCGCATCAGTGTCCAAAATGAACTCTCCAGCTTCCATGGCAAAGTCAGGGGATGCTAGTATTGGAGATTCGCACAATGCCTTAAGCAGTTGGTCAAAACTCCGCTGCTGCGTCTCTGTCCATACAACTCGCAGTCTTTCCCCAGTAAGGCGTCCAAAGGTTCCACTATCATTGAAAAGTTGCGGACGAATCGGCGGTATGAGGCTAGACCCAGGAAACTCCTCACCTCACTGACCGTCAGTGGGATCGACCACTGTTCCACTTGGACCGTCTTGGCACGATCTGTCTGAATGCCTTACTTGGATATGACATGTCTCAGGAAATTAACCTCTGCCTGCATCAATATGCATTTAGCCGGGTTTAGCTTAGGACCCACCTGACGCAGACGATCCAATATGATTCGTAGATTTGCGAGAGGTTTGTGGGACGATGGTCCGTGAGCGATAACATTATCCAAATATACTAAACACTTCTGAGGCACTAGGTCACGAAGTACTGGTTGCATTGGACGTTGAAATGTTGCCGGGGCTTTAACCAAGCCAAACGGCATTGTCTGGAATTCGTACAGTCCCGAAGACAAAGTGAACGCTGTTCTACTCCTGTCTATCTCGTCAACTTTCACCTGCCAGTAACCGGATGCAAGGTCGAGTGTACTAAACCAACACGACCCGCTAAGCGCCTCTAGTACGTCGTCCGTGCGTGCAAGGGGAACGAGTCAGCCTTTGTGACGCTGTTCAGAAGTCGGTAATCAACAGGAAGACGTAACTTCCTGTCCTTCTTTTTTTACCGGAATTACTGGAGCAGCCCAAGGTGAGTTAGAGAGCCTAATAATGTTATTTTTTAGCATCTGTTCAATCATCCTTTGCAGTTCCGGTTGATGGTGAGCCGGTATTCGTCTCGGAGGTGTTCGTATCGGCATACAGTTCCCTGTATCAAAGTGATGTTTCAACACCCCTGTGCGCTCTGGCGTTATCGCGTTCCAGGCAAAAACATCCATGCACTCCCTAATCAGACCAGTCAAACCGTTCTTCCATCGATCATCCCATCCTCCACCGAAAACTTGTGTTAGTTCCGATAATTGCTCTTCAATGTTGCTTGGATTAGGAGTTATGGTGAAAATTTTATCTGTATGTGGTCTTACCGCCTTTAGTACAGATACTCATTGCGACGTCGCCGGCTGGCTAATGAACAGTTTCTTTTGGACCAAATCTATGCGACAGTTCAGTCTCTCCAACACATCCACTCCTAGAATCACGTCCCACGATAACCTGTCGACAACCATCACTTCATGGCTGAGGTGCGTTCCGACAATGTTCATTTCAACCCCAACCGTGAGGGGTCTGCCGTTGACTGTTAACAACTTACCATGCAAACAGCGCCAGTTGTGCCCTACCAGACTAACCATTACTTTCAACCCTAATAGGTTGCAGGACGCTCCCGTATCAATGAAGCAAGAGATGCGTCGTCCGTTTGTGGTGATCGGGGTTACGGGCAACCTCCGGTTCTGTGATAAGGCAATTGTCAAATGGATCACTCGCTCTGTTTGCGCCCTTGCTCTCGAACTCATCAGAAGTTAGTCGAGTAAATGTGAACGCGGACTCACCTGGGGTTTTTCTGATGTGACCGCAAGTTCGTGCAAATCGACCAAACCGTTGGCAGCAGTAACAGCCGTTCCTGGTTCAATTCGTCTGACTTCGCCCACGGTTCCACGTGTCACGCTGGTAGTTTCTCCTTGGCGGTTGAACGGCAGCATTCACTTCAAGTTCAGGGTCGAAATTCCTCTCGAGGCTGTTCGTGACTGCTGTGATGTGTCGCCCAACTTCAATAGCCTGCTCCAGTTCCGTTCGCAAACCTTCCGGGAAGTTACTCCTTCCACCAACCGTTCCAAAACCCGTTCGGCCCGTCTTTCGACGGGTTCTGTTGGAAACCCTTGGCGGGCTGGGTGCTTTAGCTGCAATGCGAAGGTCCGGATATCCTTGACGCGCCGTTGACGGCGTTCGTAGAACACCCTCGAATATTGTCCAGGGCGAGAGCCCGGGTGTGAGTGTGCTTCTAAGACGTATGCATTCTTCACGACCTCATCTTCTAACGCAAATGTAAGCGCCTCTCCTGCCAGCAAGTTTAGCAGTGCGCTTGGCTGACGGAAGGGTCTAAACGTATCCGCGTACCGCCGAGCCCGTAACTTCCGGCTTGAGAAGTCTCCGCCCAGGTGGAACTTCTCGGGTGCAGTGATGGTCTCAGTAGTCTTCACAGCGACGGCTACTCGGCGGACAACCGATGTTATCAGAAGTGAGAGGAGGTCCAATCTTTCGTAAAAACCCCGTCATAGAGCTAGATGGCAACTCTTCTTCACTTGGGGGATGTTTTGGCATCCTAGCAGGGTTGCTAGATGTAAGAGGCAAGCGAGAAGGCGGAAAGCAGAATTCGGGTAGGAATGTTTATGTAACACGTGACACCCAACATACAGAAGAATGAAGGGATCAATGAGGGGAATGAAGAGATACATACTGACTAATCTCTCTCACGGGAGTCTTCCAGTGTTTGATCAACTGGCACGACGTTGACAGCATGCTCTGTAAGAAATAGAAAAAGAGCAGGTAAAACAGCCGAAACAAAATGGCGTACGTCGTGCTGATTTATATTTCCCGCTACAGGTACTGTGACATGCAAGCCGGCCGTTTCCTCTCTGATTGTCCGTTACACATACGGACCAACTACGGAGCAACGTGGAGACACCGGGGGACAGCGTTCTTCCGAAGTAGGGGTCACAACAGTCCTGTAAAAGGAAACGACAAGAAACAAGCACGAGTCAGAGGCCCAGTAAGCCATGCACATGACCTACGCAAACGCAAACAAAAAGGGCACCGACAACACAACAGCACGCCCCGTCAGCAATTCAAATTCAGTTCGTGCGCGCTTGCCGGTTTCGACCGCATGTCACACCCACATTTTGGGAGTGAATTTCCTTTCGTACACCAATTATTCAGAAATTCCAATGAAATACAGGTGACCTGAAGTGTTAGTGAAATGATAAACGAGTAATAATAATAATAAATGATAAACATATCTATATGTGTATACATATATGTAAATACATATATATGTGTATACACATATATACGCCGATGTAAAACATATATACCACACACTCCTGTGCAAATATAAGTTTTCATATGTATATATATTCATATATGTATTCATATATGGAATTTTGATTTCATACAAAAATTTCTTTTGGTTTCATGTATGTATAATATGTACGTATACATACGTTATATATGTACAAGAAATGAACTTATATACGGGGAATCACGTTACTACGTGTATCACTT